>BHFT01018909.1:0-60786 GCA_004320025.1 Laticauda laticaudata | reverse complement strand
GAACCTCTTCCTTCTTGTGCATCTTCTTTCTGTTTTTTAAGTTCCATTCTCAATTCTTCCAAGAGTGATACCATTTTGAAAACTTTTAAACAACCACCCGATTAATTTTAGTCGTTTAGATCCAATTGCAAAAAATCCAAAAATCACCAAGTAATCCAAATAATCCAAAACTGTTTCTTCTTGCTTCTTTTGTCCACTTTCTCTTCCTGGGGTTCTCTTATCTTGTTACACAGTTTCAGTTAAAGTGTGTCTTTTAGGAATCTTGTTAAGGTTTCACTGTTAATTCCTTTCACTTCAGGTGGTCTCCTCCATTTTTCCAGATCCCACCCTTTTGTTTTTTTCCTTCTTTTAAAAGTTTTTGAGAATCGAGAAATCTTTATTATTCCCTTTGATATTTTATTTTCAGCTTAAATACCTGTTAATGTCAAAGTGGATTTTTTCCGGTTTCTTGCTTAAATCTCTTAGTTGTCAATATAGGGAAGAAAAGAAAAGAAACCAAATCCTTTCCCTTCCTCCTCTCATTCGCTGCTTCAAAGTCTTCTTTGGGAACAGAAGACTTGTTGTTCTTCAACAACACAGAAGTGTTGTTCTTTATAATTCAAATTCCAGGGTACCTTGTGTTATTGCTTTTTCAGTTCGACCCTGTCAGACAAAAACTTTCTCTTCTTATCTTCCTTCTGCATATTCTTTTCCGGCCGAGTTCTTCTTTGAGGTGGCCATTTCTGACCACCACTGCAGCCGCCTTCGGGAAAGAGAGTAATGGCCAGCTGGGGAGGAGACATGCAATTCTCCTTGACCCTGCTGGCAGTCTCCCCCCTCTTCACCACCTCTACGGGGTGGCTTAGCCCTGAAACCAGCCACCTTGGGGCGTTCCAACAGTGAGCACAGATTGAAACTGCACGATTGCAGATTTCAGTCTGTTGCCGAAGAGACTCAAACCGGATCCAGTTTCTGTTGCTCTTAGAGTCCCTGTTTTAGAATGTGTTCATGCCTATCTATTTGCTTTGGCTCCTCCCATCCCCAGCCCCCCTTGTTATATAACCCATCAGATTTAGTTGGGTTTTCTAGTATTAAAGAAAAGTCTGGAAATGTTATCTCAGTCTTCTGGATTAAGTTATTAATATTAATATAACTTAATATGTTACTTCTTTTAAAAAAAACATTTCTGGAATTTGATTGCACATTTACATTGTGGTTAAAATTCACTTGATTAATAAAAGAGGGATGATTTTATAATGAGCTTTTTATTTTGTTTTTAGGAAACCTATATTGAAATACAAACAGAACACCTGCCTCAGCTTTTACTTAGAATGATCTCTGCACTGACAAGCCATCTTCAGACACTGCATTTGTGTGAGCTGACCGATTCCTTGAAACTCTGCTCAAAGATTCTTAGCAAAGTTCAACCTCCACTGTTATCTTCTGGTACTGATGGTGTTCTACAGTTATCAAACAGACACAATGCTCTCAAAGAATGGGAAGAAAAAAAGGTAACTCTGCAGATGTTCTTGCTTTGTTTAAAGATTACAGAGTAGATTTTTTTTAAAGGTAAGCTGTCAACTTAACTATTATTCACCTGCTTGAAAATCAGTGACCTTCAGGTGAAAGTCAGATAACAAGTAAGTTATCATTATCTCTAAGATCTTATCTTGTTTCAGTGCTAAAGTTTGTCTTGGGTCCTGCATGCTCATCAGCAACATAGCCTGGAAGCTTGTTTTCATTGTCTCTAGTAACAGAAGAAAGTTTAGAAGTCATTTCTTGCCCTTACAGTCAATAGAGCAATACCACATTTCGCTGAAGCTAAAGATAATAACGAAACCTTAATGTTGCTAACCAGTTCAGCTTTCAATATCTAACATTTTGAAGTTACAGGAAAAAGTAGGAGAGGGGAGATAAAAACAATTTAGGGAGAAAAATTGAAGTGTATACAGAATTTATTTTTATACTACCGTCAATAAAAACTGAAAATAACATAATAATGCAACAAAAGTATGCATAATTTGACTTGCTTATAATCATTTTGTATTTGAACTTATCAAATATAAATATCTAATTTAGTCAGATAACAATTATGATTACTAATGGAATATATTTTAAATGTTAATTTTTGTTATCATAAGTGCAGACCTGGCCTATTTTAATTTTGTCAATTCACAAGTTGAAAAACAAAGTTGAAGACATAAGAAACTATTAGCAGGAAAATAAGACAGAATTATATCATAGCCAAGAGCACTTTAACTAGCCTCTAGGCAAAAATCAGATCAGGCTCTGAATTATCTTTTCTTCTCTGGAGAAAATGATGATGGCTCTGAAGCCACAAATATATCTTGTTCTGGAGCTGTGCCACTCACTAATTGTCCTCTACAGCAGTCGTCGTCAACCAGTGGGCCACGGCCCACTAGTGGGTCATGAGAAAATTTTGGTTGGCCGCAGAGAAATGTCACCCCCAAAGCACCCCCCAAAGCAATTAATCCAGGTTGCACAGAAACGCAAGGCTGCACAGCCCACATGGTCTGTGGGAACCCTCCCCGCCCACTCCTTATCCGGCAAACTGCCTGCTAAATTACTAGTTTTCCTTTTTTTTTCTTCCGACCATCAGCTCTTCTGCTGTGCCAGGAAATTTAGGACTGAAGGTTCTATTATTCAGTGCAAACTCAAGGCAAGCAAATTTTATGTGACAGACTGAGCGAGCGATGGCAGATAGATAGATCTCTGAATGATTCTGTGAACAACTCAATCTGCCTGCGTGCTTTGCCTGATTTTGGGTAAAAGTTACTCTTCTTTATAAAAAATTCAATATTTACATATATGGTGTGTTGTGAGTTAATTTTGTGAGTTTGCTTGCAAGCAAATTTTATNCAATCTGCCTGCCTGCCTGCTTTGCCTGATTTTGGATAAAAGTTGCTCTTTTTTTATAAAAAATTCAATATTTATATAAATATTTATAATATTTACAAACAAGCCATGCCCAGCCAGTCACATGACAACCAAGCTATACCCACAAATTAGGCCACGCCCACCAAACCAGTTAGTGGTCCCTGGGATTTAAAATTATGAGTTTGGTGATCCCTGAGGTCCAAAAGGTTGGTGACTCCTGCTCTACAGTGAATAGGAACTGTACTGCTCTGCTATATTAGATAAAGGCCTTCCTTTTACTAGTTAATATGAAGCCTTTTGCAAAAGCTTGTTTTGGCAGGCTTTACTGACAAAGTGGCCTGCAAAACCAAAGGCAAACCAGATAAAATTATATGGAGAGATAATCACAGAAATTCATTGGTACTAAACAGAACAGGAAGGCTTCAGCTTTATTAAACATTTCTGCAGATTCAAATATATCATTTTAGATGTAATTTGCTATCAAAGTGCATCAAATAATTTAATAGTCATATTCAACTATTCAGATTGCTCAGACTCATACATTAGAATTCAGTGAGGCTTTACCTAATTATGGTTTAATTTGTGAACCACTAACTTCCTTAAGGAAATTTTATCATTCTACTTCGTGTTATTTTAGAATGCAGAGACCACATAGTATTGAATATAATTGTCTCAATGTAAATTTTATGTGGGATTTGTAAATTGAGAGTGAGGATTATTAAAGTTCTAAAATAAATAGTAGAAGTATACAATAAGTAGAAGAAATATACTCTTGCAGTTAAATTTTACTTGTAATCTAAAAAGAGGGAAGGTCTATTTTATGTGTTATTTAAATCTTAATCTTCTTCTGTCTTGAGTAGATGCCCCTAGTTGCTGTAGAAAATCCCAATGACGTATTTGAAGATGGAGAAAATCCCCCAAGCAGTCGATCATCTGAAAGTGGATTTACTGAGTTTGTACAATACCAAGCAGATACAACTGAAGAGATTGACAGGATGTTGAGTGGGGGTCCTGGAATGCCTGCCATCCCCCTTATGGGCAGTGCCTCCTCCGAGACAGAGTCTGCCTCAACAGTGGGTTCAGAAGAAACCATTGTACAGCCTCTGTCCAAGTTGACCCAAGGGACAGGATCTCGAAGTGGGAAGACAATGACAATTCAAAAGACTGCAATGCAGTGCTGTTTGGAATATGTCCAACAGTTTTTAACCAGATTTATCAACCTCTACATCATTCCAAGCAATTCATTGTCTCGGCCTTTGGCAACAGGGATTCAGGAGGACCTTGTAAGAGGGAAAGGAGAGACTGCACAGTGCACAAGAGAGTCGCAAGGAGATGCATCCAGAGGGAAAAAAACAGCTAAGAAGACAACACCAAAAGAATACCTCTCTGCATTCATTGCTGCATGTCAGCTCTTTCTTGAATGTTCAAGTTTTCCAGTTTACATTGCAGAAGGAAATCATCCCTCTGAAATCCATCCAGGGAAAGCAGATGTTGGTGAGTAATTATGTGTATGATATCTGAGGTTTTTTATATATTTGACTGAACCTTGGGATTTGGAGGGAAGAGGGAGATTATTTCTACATTGCTTTTTGTTCCCTGCTTTATGTAACCAAAGAAAAACAATGTTTTGTTTGTATGGGAAATTAGAATAAAAGTTAAAATATGCTGAGACTTAATTTTGAGAATCAATTTGATGTCTGCTCCAGACTATGTATATTTAGCATATTAGTGTCCATATTAGTGTCCACCAGAGTTCATATCACATGACATTGAGTTAAATGCACATCTTCACATTTTAGTGAATGTTTATGACATACTGACATTGGTCAGATTTGCATAACACAATTAATCAAAGAAGTATGTTGTTTGGACCTGCTAATCCACTCAATCATAATTTAATCTAATTGTTAGTCAAACTATTTTCCCCTATTTAGGGCAAACCCAGAAGCCTAGTCAACCATTTTTTCAAGCTCTAGAAACTCAGGTCTCTCTAGAAATGAAACAAGTAGAGGTGCTATATTACAAACATTGCTGCCACAATATAATAGCCACAAAGTATGCCTTGCTGTAGACTGATTGGCTACATTTAAAAAAAATTATTTGAATTTATAAGTAGCCCTGCTGCAATGGACTCTGGGTGGCATACATCAACTATTGATGGGTGACCAATGAGTAAGGGTTCATTGACATAATAAAAAGCTTTTGGTGATGCACTTGAAACTAAATCTTTTCAATGGAGAGGAGGAGACTAATAATAGTATAGTTTTATTAATTTTCAAGAATTCTAGGAATTTTTCTTCTTTGCTCATGTTCTAGTTAACCTCAGAGATTTCCTGATGTGAGGGCTTCTTTTATAATTTTCAGCAAGGACCATGTTGACTTGGAAATTCTTGGAGTTGAATCTACACATCTTGAAGTCTCTGAATTGTGAAAAGCTGTTCTAGATTCTTAAAAATGAACCACAGTTTCTTCTTCAAGTCCATTCTTATATGTGACATCTGGTTCTGTTTTTAATACTATATATCCAGTATTCTGAATCTAAATTCAGGAAATATTATTGGTTTGCCTCTAATAATCAGTCTGGGTTTTTCTTTATGTGGCACTTGAACTCACATTCAAGGATTAACATCAGTATTTTTGGCCATTTAAGTTTGTATTACTTTTTGCTATACAGTATATGGTGTGCTTTGCTTTATCCAATGTTGGCTTTGCTTTTTCCAACAGATTATAGTTGCTGTGTCTGCAAAAACTCAATGCACCATATTGTTATGTGTCCATTATGAACATGGAATGAAATAAAGGCACTTTATCCCTAATTTTCAGTTATTATCTGTATAAATTCATATAGGTCTTAAAATTCAGACACAACCCCTCCCCCACCTACACTTTTGTTCTTAATAGCTCTGGTAAATCATAATGCAGAATGTTTTAATGATATAAGTAGAACAGTCCTAGAGTACATTCATTTGCCACATTCCACTTCTCTCTTCTACATTGTCTTTTCTTCTCTGTTTAATCTTTACATATCACAAATTTAGATGCTGGTCACATACTAAGAAGCTATTTTAGATGGGACAACATGTCTAATGAATAGTTAATAAGATTTATTCCCCATTCAGTTACTATCACAAATGGTTTTTGGGTCGTGAGTTTCAAAACCAAAGTTTTACGTGTTAAAGTGCTAGCAAAGGTGCTTTATCAAAAAGGCATAATTAACCATAAACAAACTTCTCTGATTAGAATTCTCGAGGCTGAATGGCCTTTCCGTCTTGCCCTTCATTAAAGGTTACCAAACTGAAAAATTATACTGTTTCTTTCAACATCCATCATATTAGGTATCCCAAAACTATAAATGAAGTTGTATAATGATGGTGATAGTTGAGTAGATGAACAAGAGGGAAAGAACATTATCCAGATATAAATGAGATATAATAAAATGTAAATATATACAATGCATTTATATTTTTATATGATACAAACCTATTTCTTTCTTTCCAGATTGTGAGCAAGAGCAGCCCCTTTTGTGGCTCCAGACCCTTATGAATGCTTGCAGGCAAGCAAATGATTTTAGTGTCCAAAGCATTACTATTTCTTTAATAATGGACTTAGTTGGATTGACTCAGTCAATTGCTGTGGTCACTGGAGAAAACCGGAATAGTGTAGAACCAGCGCAACCTCTGAGTCCAAACCAAGGAAGAGTAGCTGTCGTTATCAGACCTCCTCTTAATCAAGGCAACCTCAGATACATGGCTGAAAAGACAGATTTTTTCAAGGTATGGGAAATCATTCATACAATTTTTTCAATAGTTAAGAACTGATTTAGAAGTGGTTGTGTTTTCAGCATCAAGAACAGTGCAAGTAGTCCTCAACTTACAACAGTTCATTTAGTGACCATTCAAAGTTACAACGGAACTGAAAAAAGTGACCTATGACCATTTTTCACAGTTACAATCTTTGTAGCATTCCCATGATCGTGTGATTAAAATTCAGATGCTTGGCAACTGGTCCATACTTATGACTGTTGATGTGTCCCAAGATTATGTTATCACCTTTTGTGACCTTTTGACAAGCAAAATCACTTAACAACCAGGTTACTAACATATCAACTGCAGTGATTCACAAGGTCATAAAATGGGGCAATACTTAACAAATGCCTTACTTGACAACAGAAATATTGGACTCAATTGTGGTCGTAAGTCAAGGACCACCTGTATCTGTACTATTAGGTCAACAAATGGTCTTTCTTCCTTGTCCTGTCCTCCCATTTTCCATCAAAACCAGTTTGAGGAACCTCCAGAGCAATTTCTGAGGATTCATGGAGAGCTATGGGAGAAAGGGTCAGGAGGGGAATATTATTAATGAAGCTGTCCCTTTCCTTGGTAGTGTACAATTTTATTCTATTTTTTTCTCCACACTAAAAATTATTACTATTTTACTGAGTAGATTTATCATAATAATGTTTCTGAGATTCAGTATTAAGTATAATTTTTGAAGAAGTTTAGTTGGAATACAAAACTTTCTAGTTTGAGTTATCATTTTGCAAAGTTTACTTTTTGGGTGAAAAACTTATGAGTGAAATTCTTTATTGGGCCTTTTTCTTCCTCTGCTCTCTGAATCGGCAGTGGTGGGTTTGTGAAATCCTATAGATGTGACATGAGCTGAAGTAGGAGGGAATTGACTGAATAGATGCTGGATATTTATTGTTTGTTTATCTATTTGTATTTCACTCAAGACATCATACATGAGTATCTTACCATATGCAATCTTTTATCGCATCAACCCTGCTGGAAAAATAGCTAAGGGAGAAATGGTTTGTCTGAGTCAACCAGAAAGCTCTATAATTGAGTGAGAACTACGCCTGATCATGTGTGTTACCTTAGTCATAACATTATGCTGGTTTTAAACCATTGCACACAAAAGTACCTTCCCCTTGTATAGAATGCAAGAAGATATTGCATTCAAGCAGAAATATTCAGTGCTTTTTATCAATACCTAAAATAGAACATCCAAAGGATATCACTCAATGGTTATTCTAATGCAACTTTTTAAAAAACCAAATACTGTTATTTTGTGACCATTCGTTTTACTTTCCAAAGCATGTGGCATTAACTTTATGGGACCAACTGGGTGATGGGACACCCCAATACCATCAGAAGAGTGTGGAGCTTTTTTTCCAGTTGCATAATCTAGTTCCATCTTCTAGCATTTGTGAGGATGTTATCAGTCAGCAGCTGACCCACAGAGACAAGGTAAATCTTTTTTTTTTTCTGAATAACCCTCTTCTAATTTCCTTTCCCGTGTTTATTTTCTTCTTGCAACCTTGATTGCTCTTCTAATTTTGTTCTGATACACCATTTAGTTTACTTCTTAAATGGATCGTTCATGTCATTTCTCTCTCTTTTCTCTTCCCTACTCCCGATACTATCTGAATATTTTTATTCATTGTTTATATCATGGCATGGTCAGTATGAAATAGTTAAAATAATGTATTTTTTATGACAAGGTCTCACCCTTCTCATGTGGCAAAGTACTTGCAGTCTGAGCTGAACAGTTTATAGGGTCAGTCTCACAAGGTTGTCGGGATACAGTTCTAAACATTTTCACTTCAAATTTCTTTCTTAATAATATATTTAGGATCACATACTGCTGAAATGAAATTGTGATAGTTGTTTTTTCATTAGGATTAGTGTTAGAGTTGTTTAGAAATGCCTTGATCATTGTTTGGGCAGTTTTCTTCACTTATTATTGCAACTGATAGGAATCTTGTTTTATTCATTTATTATTGATTATTATTGTATATCCTGCTTTTCTGAGTTTGAGATGGCAACCATATTTGTACTCAATTTCTGCAACAATCACTCTGTGAAGTATGTTCTACTGAAATAGGGTTATTGGTCCTAGCTTATTCAATCTCAAGTAAATTCTATCATCTAATGAGTCCTGTTATCAAATGAGAGTTGGACTTGGATTGTACCTGTCCAGATCTAGCACATTTTGAGACTCTCATTGTTTTCTGTCTTGGGATTTTAGGTGGGCATTTATTGTATGAGCACCCATCCACCCCTTCCTGTAGGTCTCCATGCATCTTTTGACTGGATCCTCCAGTGACCTTCAGAGCAGGTTTTTGAGGATGCATGAGAGGAAGAATTGGCTCCTAGCTAAATACACTGTTATCAGAAATCCTTTCAGCAGAAATGGACCAGTTGAATACTGTGTAGGTCTTAAATTTGTAAAAATAGCTCCTCAATCTTTGGGGGAGGAGATGATGTCATTCTTACATTTGTATACTGTACCTTCTTCTGCTTCAAAGATAAATTGCTACCTGTGATATACAGTTTTGCTCCTTGCCATTTCATGAAATTGTAATTTTTAAAATTCTTGATGTCTATAGCAAGTAAAAATTCTTTTTTAGTTTCATAGAAATACAATTGTAAACCACCAACAATGCTCTGGATTGGACAGTCAAAATTATTGTTGCTGTTCTTGTTGTTCTTTCAGACTGATAATGAGGAAAGAAATACACCATAGCTATATTGATTGTTACTTATTTAGATAATTTTCTCCTTACCCAATTTGATGGATTATATTAAGAGTGAATTTATTTGTCCTTCGTTTTGTAGAAAATCAGAATGGAAGCTCATGCAAAGTTTGCAGTCCTTTGGCATCTTACTAGAGACCTCAATATTAACAAGTCTTCATCATACGGTCGTTCATTTGATAGGTTAGTTACATAGACAGATGAAATAGAAAATTATTAACTATTATGTAATAAAAATACATATTTTCTGTAATAGCGAGTTCATGCTTATAAAAGTTTCAAGAATAGAATAGTTTTGAAACTTAAAAAAATTCTACACTGATAAATTAATATTGTAGTGAATAAATATTTTTGGGAAAATAAAGGATAAAGTTGATGAATAAATTCAGTTTCATCTTATCAGAAATAATATTTATTATTTACATGTATATACAGTGTGTGGAAGCTTGGCCCTACTTGAAGTAGAAAAGAATCTGCCACAATACCTGTTTTAAAATTGTACCTATTTATGACTTGATAAAGAGATAGAAATAAAATATTTTATGATAAAGTAGCAATGACAGATAAAATGACTTAACCTGATCTAATAGTATATGATCAAAACAATTTCAAAATTCACTTGTAAAGTAGCTATTTAAGTTTAAGAAAATATTTAATATGAAATTAACTATTAGTTGGGGAATAATTTCTGAAAAAAATGTTAACATGGATAGCCAATTGTGAGGATTTGCTGGTAATTTAAATTCATTGCCTCTCCAACAGTATGATCCTTTACATTAATCTCTTCCATTGGTATTCAATAGATCTGATTGTTTTCTGAATAAGACATAATCTAAGATGTATTGAAAATGTTAATACTGAGATTAATACCTCTTTGTCCAGGCAAAACAGTAACATTTCTATATTTTTGAGACATGAATTGTTGCATATCAAAAGACTTTTATTTGGAGTAATTTTTTGTGTAATTGGATCTAAAAATATTTATAGTAAATTAAATATTTCTGAAACTGATACCAGCCAATAGAAATGCAAAAATTCAAAATTTGGAAAAACAATTTCCCTTTAATGGAAGATTGCATCTTTTTAAAAGATATGTTCAGATTAAAGATCACCTCATAAATTTACAAAAAAATTACATCTTTAGAATGTTTTATAGTATGTACACTATATAGGAATTGCATTTATTTTAACACTATTAACTTTGCCCCTGAAGGGAAGATTTAAGGACTGTCAGCTATTGACTCCAAAAGAGATCTCTTATAATTTTTATTCATATTTCAAGTTTATTGGAAATATAAAAGTCTCAAATATTGCCTTGTCGTGTGACATACATCTGGCGTATAGAAATGTGCCCAGTGAGTAGTGGAATATAATTTAATTTGTGTTTTAAATTTTATGTAACATTACATATATTGAATTTTCCTTGAATGAAATTCCCTTTAAAAAAAATAGTATATTTTAATTATTCTCCTAAATAGCCAACTGATAGCCATTGAATATATCTGGAACTTGCCTCTTCTTACATTGAACACTACTGGCTTACTAATATATTCATTAAGTGATCTCATCCATGAAGTATCCAGTTCAGTGCTGTCAAACTTCCAGCTTGCGGGCCAGATGCATCATGCACTGGCCATGCCCACACCTGGTTTAGCAAAGGGGGGGAAGTCCCAATATGTGACGTGATGCTGCCGTGATGACATGAGTTTGACACACACGCACCCCGATCTACTAGGTCTGTCCCCATTTCCCTGTTGGAAGGGGCGGGGGGAGCTTTTTACTAGATTAAGGACCAACTTTGACCTCAAAGAGCACATGTCATCAGATCAAGAGAATATCTGGCTTTCCCAGCTGGAAAAATTGATCATAACAAGCGTTTCAAAGCTTATATTTTTTTTCTTTTGGCTTATTATTTTAATATGGATTTTTCTCCTCCTCAGATCCTTATTTATCATGCTGGATAGTCTTAACAGCTTAGATGGCTCCACCTGGTCAGTCGGACAGGCCTGGTTAAATCAAGTCCTCCAACGGCATGACATTGCAAGAGTCCTGGAACCTTTGCTTTTGCTGCTTCTCCATCCAAAAACCCAACGTATTTCTGTTCAAAGGGTACAGGCTGAATGGTACTGGAATAAATCTCCCTGTTATCTGGAAGATGAAAATGAAAAACATTTTATGCAGAAATTTAATAGTAGTGGTTGTAAGTACCACCTCATTAACCACTGATTTATCATGATATCCTCAATTTGGTATTATATTTATATCTTCAGTTTTGGTATTATATTGATATAATGTATCATAAAAGAACATTTAATTTTTATACTGTTTAATAACAGTTTGTATCATAGTTTTTTAGTTTTACATTAGTATGTTCATTTTGTTTTACATAATTGACTTATATAATTATATAATTTGAACATTTTGGTTATCTGGATTTAAAAATACCACAGGGTGACCTGCCAAAAGTGTGCAGATGCAAATATGATAATATATAAATAATATCTATTGTAATGCAATATCCTTTCATATCCTTTCATTCACTATTCACACTAGCAGAGTTTTCTGTGGATTTTCTCTTTTTATGTTGGACATTATCTCATTTTTAAAGGAATTTAGATCCAAAGTTCTGCAGATCTTTCTTATATCCATAGCAATCAAAGATTTCGGTTTCATTTCAGAAATGAACACTAATATTGTCCCTATTGCAACACTTGAATTTGTCAACAGAGTTTTACTCTGGACTCAAAATACCTAATTTAATGAACCTGTTGGTCTCATATTTCAATATTAACTTTTTAGCTTACACTTAAAGGTATCTTGCAGAAAAGGGTGTTATATGATTTATGCAAATAACTTCTAAATGACTATTCAAATAAGAAAAATACTCATAACCATTTGTTTTTCCTTTTTGTTAATAAGAAAAATATAACCACTTGTTTTCCTTTTTTTTAAGCATTCATCACAATGCCTTCAAGTCAAGAACATGGGATATCAACTAAAGAGAACATTGAAAAGCAGCTGGGTTTAGACGAAATGGAGAATTTTAGTCTTACAGTCAACCCTTTAAGTGACAGGATCTCTCTCCTGAGTACTAGTAGTGAAACTATTCCTTTGGCTGCCTCTGATTTTGACCTTCCTGATAATCAGATAGAAATAATGCAAAGTTCAGACTCTGGCTGCTCCCAGTCATCTGCTGGAGATAACCTCAGCTACGAAGTAGAACCCGAAAGCCTGACTGCCCCAGATAGTTCTCAACATTTGAAAGGAGATGCATTCGATGAAATAATACAGCAAGTGGTCCTTGACCTGATCTGCAAGGTAGCCAAGGAGCTTGCAGAAGATCCATGGTCAGAGAAAGATGTATATCCAGAAGATATTTCAACTACGTTAAATACTCTAGATCCCACTGAAGATATATCCAAATGTGAAGAACCAAACTTTCTGGACAGCCAGAGTAGTTTGCTTAGCAATGACAGTACTCAGCTACTGTCTGTTTCATCTGAGACTGGACTTGAAAGTATTTCTAATGAAATCTCCAGAAACAGTTCGTCACCCTGCATCTCAACAAGCCAGCAATCTCTCAGTGACCAAACTTTCACTCCCCCAGAAGAAAGGTCAAGGCAGCAAAGTCATAATAGCATCCAATTCAGCTTCAAAGGGAAATTGCCCGAAAAAATGTCAGAAAAGGAAACCATTGTGAAAGAATCTGGGAAACACCCAGGAGCAAAGCCCAAAGTCAAAATAGCAAAAAGGAAAGACGAAGAAAAGAAGAAAGCACAAGCTGAGAAGCTGAAGCAAAGCAGTGTTTTCTTCAGCGATGGCCTTGACCTGGAAAATTGGTATAGCTGTGGAGAAGGTGAAATCTCGGAAATTGAGAGCGATGCAGGGTCACCGGGGGTGCGGAAATCTCCCAATTTTAACATACACCCTTTATATCAACATGTCTTATTGTACCTCCAAGTATATGACTCCTCGAGGACTCTGTATTCTTTCTCTGCCATTAAAGCAATCTTGAAAACCAACCCTTCTGCTTTTGTAAATGCCATTTCCACCACCAGCGTCAATAATGCCTACACCCCCCAGCTTTCCTTACTTCAGAATCTCCTGGCCAGGCATCGCATATCAGTCATGGGCAAAGACTTTTACAGCCACATCCCAATTGACTCAAACCACAGTTTTCGAAGTTCCATGTACATTGAGATCCTTATCTCTCTGTGCTTGTATTACATGAGGAGCCACTATCCGACTCATGTGAAAGTCTCTTCGCAGGACCTGATCGGGAATCGTAACATGCAAATGATGAGCATCGAAATCTTGTCCCTTCTTTTTGCCGAGCTGGCAAAAGTGGTGGAGAGCTCCACCAAAGGGTTCCCCAGTTTCATTTCAGACATGTTGTCCAAATGCAAGGTCCAGAAGGTGATCCTGCATTGTTTGTTGTCCTCTATCTTCAGTGTCCAGAAGTGGCACAGTGAGAAAATGGCGGGCAAAAACTTAGGCGCTGTTGAAGAAGGTTTCTCCGAAGACAGTCTAATCAACTTTTCCGAGGACGAGTTGGATAATGGTAGCACACTCCAGTCACAGCTTTTAAAAGTCCTCCAGAGGCTCATTGTTCTGGAGCACAGAGTGATGACCGTACCTGAGGAGAACGAGGCAGGCTTTGATTTTGTGGTAACCGACTTGGAGCACATCAACCCTCAACAGCCAATGGCTTCCCTTCAGTATTTACACTCCCAGCCCATAACTTCCCAAGGCATGTTTCTTTGTGCTGTAATAAGAGCATTACACCAGCATTGTGCCTGTAAAATGCATCCCCAGTGGATAGGATTAATCACTGCTTCTCTGCCTTACATGGGGAAGGTGCTCCAAAGAGTGGTGGTTTCAGTGACCCTACAGCTTTGCAGGAACCTGGATAATCTGATTCAGCAATACAGATATGAAATGGGCTTATCCGACAGTAGGCATGTATTTTGCTTTCTCTTTTTTTCTCTTGGCACTTTTTTTGAAAAGGGAATTTTGTGTGTACATTCCAAAATTGCAACAGATTCATTGTTGTTTTTAGGCCTCTTTGGATGGCATCGGTTACTCCACCAGATATGATGCTCACTCTTTTGGAAGGTATCACAACAATTATTCATTATTGCTTACTTGACCCATCCACGCAGTATCATCAGGTAAACCACCTTAGATATTTAATTTTTTCCCCCAGCTATCAGTGTGCTCTTATCTGTCGTCTGCCCTCACTAATAACTTTTTTCAACCTGTGCATTGTGCAAACCAGTCCATGGGCCCTAAGAAATAACTCTTGAAATAGATAACATTATTTGGCATATTCTGAACTCTTTATGTATATACCATTGATTATGTATGTGCAATTTGTTACTATGTTGCGAGATCTTGATCTCACACCTAATATTACAAGAGCAATTTTCATTTACATTTTGGATATAAGTAGTGTAATGTAATGAATACAGTTTGATATTAAAGCACTCTTTTATGCATTACAGAATTTGAGACGCTAGGTTTTGGAATTGTTGAATTTCCAAAATCTTTAATTGAAACTGAATCCAGAATTTCGGTAAATCATGAACAGATTAGACATGTTTTCTCTTTATAAGATCTGTTTTGATTTGGAGGAAGTACTTCATTTTGCAATTTAAACTTGATAAAAAATTATTGTTAGAATTGTATTGCATCTGAATCCTATCAGATATTGAAACTAATTTCAAACTATCATTACAAATTGGTCTGAAAATGATCCTGGTTAGCAGTGTAATTCAATGATGGTTTAATGTTGCCTGAAACAGAATGGGGGGGGGGACTAGGTGTTAAGAGAGTGCGAAAAGGGAACAGAAATCCTGTAAATTAATATCCCTGATGATAATTGATTATGTCTTCATCTTCCTTGTTACTAGCTTCTGGTTAATGTAGATCAGAAGCACATGTTTGAAGCACGCAGTGGGATCTTGTCTATCCTTCACATTATCATGTCCTCTGTCACACTTTTGTGGAGCATCCTGTACCAGGCAGACTCTTCAGAGAAAACAGTTGTTGCAGCAGCTGCATCTGTAACCACAATTAATCTTGGGTCAACAAAGGTTAGAGCATCAGAGTTATGTGTACAAATGATTTTGTTTACATGTATGTAATACTTGAATAACAGAGCCAGTTTGGTATACTGGTTAAAAATGTCAAACTGGAGACAGGAAGTTCTGAGGCTAGAACTCAACACAAAGCTGACTGAATGACTTCAGGCAAATCACTCTCCACTCTAGGAAGAAAGCAAGGGCAAATGGCTGCTGAAAAATCTTGTCAGGAAAACTCCAGGGACTTCTACCGGTCACCAGGAGTCAAAAATCTGCCTTGAAGGCACACACATATTTTGTTTTTAATCCTTGAATAATCAGCTCCAGGATCTTGACAGGATCACAATATTTAATCATTCTTCCAGAAAACATCTAATGTCTGTATACTATACAATACAGTTTGTGTATATACAAGATAGGACCTTGTACCACCAAATGATTTTTAAAAATGGGATTTTTTCCCCCCATTTCTAAAACAGTTGTAAGATAACTTACATAGTAGGCTCATTTATAGGCTGGTGTTAATATGTTTGATCAAATGGCCTCTATAGGCAAAACTTCCCTCAGTTCCATATAAAGACCTTTATGTTTCAATGGCTACAAAAGCTAAAAGTATATATGCAAAAAATGCCACTGGCACATTTCACCAATAAAGGAGAATATTTGTAGCTCAGGGTTGAAATGAGTCCTTGGTGATCTCTGAGCTTGGTTGTTTTCTTGCAGACGTTCCCTTACCTAAAGGACTAGCACTGCTGATGTTACATAGTTTTGGTAATAAAATGTCTGCAAGAAAACAACCAAGCTTGAAGAGCATTAAGGACCCCTCAGACATTTCACCAAACTATATTTGTGTTAACCATACTTTACCAATACAATAATGCTTTGAACATAAAAATCTCTGTCATGGTTTTAATCCTGTTGTACACTTCTACTTTCTCATGGTGTCTTTTTTATAGGAACAAATAGCAATAGCTATTATTTTTTTAGGTGTCATATCAAAATACAATGCAAACATATTGCCAGCTGTCTTTTTTCTGATCCTGATTTATTTCTAACCGCAGGACATAGTTGTTCATTAAGACTTCATGTCACATCATGGTTAAATTTTCTTATGTATATTTTCAGGAGGCATTTGGATTGTGCCAGAAAATTCATCAGATTTGCATAGCAATAAAGAATTCAAGGCTTTTTTAAAAAGTGCACAGAAATAGCTTGCCCTAAAAATATTTTCCTCTCTCATGTTCCAAAGTAGAAATGGTCCAAATTACATTTCTCAATATTTTCTTTCATTGTATAATTGTATATTGCTCTGGATGAGCTGTTAGGTTCTTGTTTTGTTTTGCTTTACATTTAGTATACTTTGTGTATTACAGAATTTAAGGCAGCAAATTCTTGAATTACTTGGTCCAATTTCAATGAACCATGGTGTTCACTTCATGGCAGCTATTGCATTTGTGTGGAATGAAAGGAAACAAAATAAACAAGCTTCAAGGACTAAGGTATGTTAACTGATGGACTTGTTTAAAATGAGTTCAGCTAAAGAATTTCCTGAGTTTTATTTAGTAGGCTTATTTAGCTTTATTTGTTTATTTAGCTCAGTACACAAATTGAGATACTGTACCATACTAAAATAAACATTGTTTGTGATCTCTGAAACTACAGTATGAATTTGACAGGGTTCACTGAACTGGTGTTAGGACTGCAGTTACTGAATACAATCAAATGCATTACAGTAAAGTTTCTTCTCTTCGCTAGGTCTATACCAGGGGTCTCCAGACTTTACCATTTTAAGACTTATAAATTTCAACTCCCAGGATTCCTCAGCCAACATGGTTGAAGTCCACAAGACTTAAAGTTGCCAGGTTTGGAGGCCCCTCATTTATACCACCCAACCCAAACAGCTAGGACAGTGCCACTTCTTGATGCCACAAGTATTTGCTTCCATTAATTTTGCATTATTTGAAAAAAGGAAAATTCCTTCCTCTTTTTATGACTTGAGAAATGTCAGGATATTTTGAGATAGTTAGTGACAGCCAGCCTGAAGAACTCTGACAAGACTCAAAGAGACAAAGATGCCAACTGCCAGAAGACACACAAAATAAAGGGAATTCTGTTATAGAATGCCACAGAAGTGAGTGAAGTGCTAAAAAGAAAAACTGGCTGTCTGGTGAAACAACGAAATAGAAAAGACTACAAGTGAGAAAAATGCATGGAAGAGAATGACTACTTCAAAAAATTAAGATGAGAGAAAAGTGTTGTATAAAGTGTGTTTAAAGAAAAAATTGTTGCAAAAAATGCACAGAAAGATAGCCAGAAATTAAGAAAAGACAAAATACGGAATTATTTTGATGGAATACAAATTTTGTTTGGGAGTGGGTGAAAAGGGAACTTCTAGAGGAATGAACTACAGATGAAACTCAAAAAATTAGAATATCATTCAAAAGTTCATTTATTTAAGTAATGCAACTTAAAAGGTGAAATTAATATAATAGATAGACTCATTACATGCAAAGCAAGATAGTTCAAGCCGTGATTTTGTCATAATTGAGATGATTATGCTTAACAGCAGTGGTCCCCAACTTTTTTTGTACCAGTGAACCAGTTTCATGCAGAAACACTTTTTTCAAGGACCGACAAAATCAATTCTTCCCCAATAGTAAAGGGCTTCTTAGCTTTAGCTAATATAAAATATATTTTTAATCACGATTATTCATTCTTTGTGGCCCTGTACAAAATGATCCACGGACCGGTACCAGTCCAGGGCCTGGTGGTTGGGGACCCCTTGGCTTACAGTTCATGAAAACCGCAAATCCACAATCTCAGAAAATTGGAATATTGTGAACCAGGTTCAATATTCTAGGCTCAAGTGTCCCACTCTAATCAGCTAATTAAGCCATAACACCTCAAAGGCTTCCTAGCCTTTAAATGGTCTCTCAGTCTGGTTTCAGTAGGAAGCACAATCATGGGAAGATGCTGACCTGACAGTTGTTGCAGAAAAGCATCATTGAACCTCCATCAGGAGGGAAAGCCTCAAAAGATATTGCAAAAGAAGTTGGATGTTCCCAAAATGCTGTATCAAAGCACATTAATAAGAAAGTTATGTGGAGGGAAAAAGTGTGGAAGAAAAGGTGCACAAGCAGCAGGGATGACCACAGCCTGGAGAGGATTGTCTGAAAAAAGGCCATTCAAAAGTGTTGGGGACTTTCACAAGAGTGGACTGAGGCCTGGAGTCAGTGCATCAAGAGCCACTACACACCAAATGGATCCCTGGAACTGGGCTTAAATGTCGTATTCCTCTTGTCAAGCCAACTCTGAACAACAAACAACATCAGAAGCGTCTTACCTGGGCTAAAGAAACAACAGAACTGGTCTGTTTGTCCAAAGTCCTCTTTTCTGATGAGAGCAACTTTTGCAATCTCATTTGAAACCAAGGACCCAGAGTCCTGGAGGAAGAATGGAGAGGCACACACTGCAAGAAGCTTGAAGTCCAGTGTGAAGTTTTCAACAGTCTGTGTTAATTTGGGGAGCCATGTCATCTGCTAGTGTTGGTCCACTGTACTTCATTAAGTCCAGGGTCAGCACAGCCGTCTTCCAGGAGATTTTTTGGAGCACTTCATGTTTCTTCTGCAGACGAGCTTTATGGGGATGCTGACTTCATTTTCCAGCAGGACTTGCACCTGCCCACACTGCCAAAAGCACCAAAATCTGGTTCGATGACCATGGATTACTGTGCTTGATTGGCCAGCAAAACTCTGCCTGATCTGAACCCATAGAGAATCTATGGGGCATTGGCAAGAGAAAGATGAGAGACATGAGACCAAAACAATGCAGAAGAGCTGAAGGCTGCTATTTGAAGCATCCTAGTCTTCCATCACACCTCAGCAGTGCACAGGCCTGATAGCTTCCAATGCCACGCCGCATTGAGGCAGTAATTGCTGCAAAAGGGGCCCAAACCAAGTACTGAGTATATATATATGCATGCTTATACTTTTCAGAGGTCGATATTGTTCCATGTACAATCCTTGATATAATTGATTGCATGTAATATTCTAATTTTCTGTGATTGTGGATTTGGGGTTTTCAACAATTATGACAAATCACACGGGTTTTGAACTATCTTGCTTTGCATGTAATGAGTCTATCTCATATATTAGTTGCACCTTTTAAGTTGCATTACTGAAATAAATGAACTTTTGCGCGATATTCTAATTTTTTGAGTTTTACCTGTAAATTTAAAAAGTGTCAAATGATTCAAGATGAACTTTAGAATGAGAGATGTTGGAAGGAGATTTATATTGGAATAACAGTGATATGTTGAATTATGGAGAAAAAAATGAATGTTATAAGTGGTATTGTTGAAAAAAGAAAATAATGCTGCAAAAATTTTGAAAAATGTATGAAATAGCTAGTCTTAAATAAATTAATAAAAATGTGTGTATGGTATGTCAGAAAGTTTATTATATGCTTGCTGGTTTAGAGAAAATATTACAATAAAGTGAAAAGAGTAGAATTATGAGTAAAACTGGAGTTGAAGGTTGGTTTTTAAGGATGGTACATGATGGAAGTAATGCATTTGTGAGAATATAGGTGTGTAAAAGTAATGCAGCCAATTTGGCTACATGAACAAATATCCAACTTTTTAAAAATTAATGTATCATTCTTTGTTTTTAATCCAAGTGGTCTCAAAATGCCAATTCAGCCATTGATGCAATGTTATATATCAGTAGTGTTTATACCAGAGTAAGGTGACATATGGTTACAGCCTAATTTCTACAAGTGATTTTGAAATGGTTGTGACTTGACTCTCTGAGATTCAATGCAGTGGTGGCATTTTACTTATCAGGTGATTCCTAGTGCCAGTGAAGAACAGCTGCTGCTGGTGGAGCTAGTTCGTTCCATCAGTGTTATGAGAACTGAAACTGTAATGCAAACAGTGAAAGAAGTCCTAAAGCAACCACCAGCTATTGCCAAAGACAAGGTATGACACCAATAACAATATTTTAATGGTTCACACAATTTAAGCACAGGTAGTCCTCATTTATCAATTGGGACTAGGGACTTAACAACTGTTAAGTAAAATGGTCATTAAGTGAAGAATCGTATGATTGTAACTGTGCTTAGGCTTTTACTTCAACTTTGTTTTACAGCATCAGAAGGGTGCAACCCCATGTATCTGAGTGAAATCCAAAGACCAGGGAATGTTTCCATAATTCGACTCATAAGGAAGCTGGATAAAAGGACAAAATTTAGAGCCCTTTCCCCCCCCCCTTCCCTTTGGAATGCTGTGGAAAAGAATGCAAGAAAAGACGATGTTTGTAGTTAGGTTTATTGGAGGAGAAAGGTTTACAACAGAGCAGCAGGCACACAGTGAGGAATACACATCAAAAGGAAAGCGTCAGCACCGGCTCTTTGCCTAATGGGCTCCTAGCTGCCAGCTACAAACTGTTTTGGAGGAAAACCTTTAATGTGAAACTGTTTATAGAGTCTTGTTAATTTCAGGCAGCAGCTGGGAAAATTCTAATCAATTAATTAAGGTCACAGAACTGATTTTGCTATCTCCTTAGCACTTTCTAGGGTTGCACTATAATGTGGAGAAAAGCAGTGCAGGAAGAGATCACTTGTTTAGGCAATTTCTCTGTTCTGCAAGGTGGAGAGGTAGAAAGTAACAGATCAGGCACAGAATAACATATACCAGCTGTATTGGTGAGCACCTAACAGAGAAATGCTGCAAAGCTCATAAATGTGGGCATTGGTAGCAAAGTAAGTTTTTCATCAGTGTTGTAATTGCAGATAGTCACTGGAGGCAGTCTCTAAACAAGGACTACTTTCTTTCTAAATAATTTATTTAAATAAAGGAACTGGATAGGCTTTTCTCTTGCCACAAGAATGGCTATACTGTGTTAAAAAAATTATAGTAAGAACTTTCCTTTTAGTTAAATCGAGCACTGGTTTTGATTCTGTTTTAACTGATAATATATACACATGTAATTACAACTTTCAGCACACCTTTGTGGATACTCAATTGCTACATTCTTCCTTACAAATTGACCTCTCATTCTGTTATTGTTTGAAGTTATAACAACGCTGACAAGTGTTAGTTACAACCAGTTATTTAAGTTCCAGTTGTAACAGTGCCCCTACAGTCACAAAATTACCATCTGGGCATGGGCAGATTTCTGACACCACCACCTCATCCTGTGGTCATATGGTTGCAATTTGCTAACTTCCCTGTCAGCTTCCAAGCAAAGTCAGTGGGAAAGCCAGCAGGAAGCCAGATGTTGTGATCATGTGAGGTCCTGTGATTTGCTTAATTAGCCAACTGGAACTGCCATTGCTAAGTAGAATGGTCATGTGACATCACTCTTTACAACGTTGTCACTTAGCAGTGTAAATACCAGTCCCAATTACTGTTGTTAAACAACATAAAATGATTTTAATTAAACTTTATATTAGTTTTCTTGTAATTAATTAGTTTAATTGCTATTGTAACTACTGCTCCTTGCGTTAAAAATGCAGTAATGAAGAATAAAGAACTGTTTGTTTTTGTGTTTTGTAAGGAAAATGGGTATTATTTTAAAAACAATATTATTTTGAGATGATCATGGTTCTTCCAGTTTTCATAAAGCTCTTACTCTGTTATATTTCTCCCTTTGTCTTTCCCCTGAGAAAATTGTCTGTTTTTGAAAGAATACAGTGATTTCTAAGCCCATTTTTCTGTGGACAAAATTAATGTTCCAGCTCCAGAAAAAGAAGAAACTAATGGAAAAATCTCTTTAAAATATTCATAAATTACTCAGACATTTTCTTCCATTCAAATGTGACAAAATTGTGTTGATTTAAAAAAACAGTCACAGCAAAATTAGTTATCTTTTAATTAGAGAATTGACAGGCACTTGTAGACTTGAACAATAATGTGTATTTCTTAACTCTTTTTTAACAAAAATCTAGAAGCATCTTTCATTGGAAGTCTGCATGTTGCAGTTTTTCTTTGCATACATCCAGAGGTAGGTTTCCTATTCTAACATTCCTTTCAACACAGTAGTATCGAATTATTTTAGAATGTCACATTTGCTCAACAATTCTGTTGAAGTCAGAGAATGCTGAGACATTTGATTAAAGTATTAAGGAAGGAATTGAACTTCCAAATTCCAGATTTTAGAATATTAAGACGTTTGTTTAAAAATCAGAACGTCCATCTGACTAAGGAGCTTCATGTGCTTCCTCCTTTGTTCTGTATGCTGACTTTGCACTTAGATCATTAACTGTAAAAGTACCTTAAAACAAGTATGGCAACATCATTTCATTAATTCAACTCTAGACAGCCCTTCTAAACATAATAAAGAAAATCCTTTGGATATGATTATGTAACTTTTTCCTTCCTGTAGAATCCCAGTCTCCAACTTAGTAGACAGCTGGGCCTCTTTGTTGCTCCTTCTAAAGGATTCCATACCACTCGGCCTTCCAGCTCTAGGGCAGTTTCTAATACTTGGGTGAGTCATTCTGTGACCATAGACAGAGTTGCTTGTTTTTTTCCCTTTTGAAAAATGCCAGGCAAAGTAGCCATTGAAAAATGTAGCAGAGGTGTTGGTATTTTGTATTGAAAATTAGATCAATACTTAATATTGAGTATAGTTTTTAGTCTTCCAGTTGTAGGGAGGACTAGAAACTTTCAAGTCATTTGAAATCTTACAAATGCCATAGATACCCCTATCACTAGTTAACTCTGGTATAAACCTTTCCAATATTTAAAGTGAGAATGGCATGGCTGCATCTTGTTGCTCCTTTAGCTTAAAGCCAGTTCAATTTCATGAGTTTAAATATGAGCTGAAAGCATTTTTCATAGCAGCATGCAGAAATCCAAAATAGTGCTGGTCAGAATTGATTAAAGACCAGCTCTTTGAAAACATATTATTAAGGGAGTAATATTTTATCAGGTTATCCCAACCTTTGCCAAAAGTAAGGAAAGACTGAGAACCGCTGGATTAAGTTATAAAAACATATGCCCCAATTTACTGCTAAAATCAATCATGGCATATTTTCTTAGGATATACAGTAGCTTCTTAAGGAAGTCCAAGATTGGCATCTAAAGGGCTGTAAATATGATCTTTGGCTTAACCCTTGCTGTCTTTCCACAAACCTTCCCTTCTATCCATAGGGTTCTGAAACCTTGCTTCCCTTGAAATCCCTCTTTTTAAAACTTGAAACAAGAAATTTATGTTTTCCTTTTCTTTCTTTTTCTTTTAAAGTGTGTTAAATGAATTTATTATGAAAAATCCAAATCTGGATAATAAGAAGGACCAGAGAGATCTACAGGTAAGAAATCTATAGAAATAGTGATTATTGAACTCAAGTATGATATGAAAAAGAATATGAAGTCTGGAGGCTAATTATCAAGAAAATACTTGTTTTGTTTTTTTCGCCCTGTTATATTTTTCTGATACTTTAAATCCTGAATCGCTGTTGGGTTCTCTTTTTCAGAATAGCTATCGTCTGTCATAACATGTGACCTATGCTGATGCAGATTTTTTGTTTGGTTTCAATTTGATATGCCAGTTGATTTTGTTTTTGGAAAAAAACTATGTGTCAATGACATTGTCAAAGCCTCAGTTAGATTTATGTATATTTCTAGTTTACTGTGCCACATGATGGGTTTTCACAACTTATTGCGTTGGTTCCCTTTAGAGAGTTTCAGACACTTTAAATCTCTGAAGCATTTAATATTCATAATTACATTAGATTTTGTAATTCAAAATAGAGGCTTGGGATGTCACCAGGAGCACATAATGGCATTCCACAAAGGACAGGATTATTTCACTTGAGATTATTCATTACTTCTGAAGAAAAGAGAGACATGTATTAAATCAAGGTGTAATATGTATTATTCATAAGAACTTTTCTTGTACTTCTGTTTATCTGCCACCTCACCAGGACGTAACACACAAAATAGTGGATGCCATTGGAGCAATTGCAGGCTCATCCCTGGAACAGACTACCTGGCTGAGGCGAAATTTAGAGGTTAAGCCTTCTCCCAAAATAATGGTTGAGGGAAACAACCTGGAGTCTGATGTGGAAGGTGATTTTTACATTTGTTGTTGTGGTTGTTGCTGTTGTTGTTGTTCATCTAAAGATCTGACTGGAATTACAAAAGCTTGAACTAAATACGTGGAGCAGGAGCATTGTCATTAAAATAATCTCATCACTAGTGAGTATGATATGGTTGCATCTTTGCAAACAGCATTTCTTTCTTTTTCATGTGTTTAATTTAGATATGTTGTCTCCAGCTTTGGAAACCTCAAGCATAACTCCATCAGTGTATAGTGTCCATGCCTTAACACTATTGTCAGAAGTAAGTGTTTTTGTAGTTTTTTATTTTATACCTAATGACAGATAAAACATGACACATTTCTTAAATTTTATTGCAAACACTTGGAATCAAACTTAGTTTTTATGTTGACTCATATATGTATGTATGTATGTATGTATGTGTGCTGTTCAGCTTCCTTCGGGTATTATCCCACGTCATTGTAGTTGTGCTTTTAAAGTTGTAGCAACGTTTCAGCAGAATCTCATCTGCCTTCATCAGGCTTCTGTATTGAGTTCATCTGTGAGTCAGGCTATCACAGCCATTTCAGTTTTAAATTTGAGGCTATATATATATACTCAGCAGTGGTTGGAAGTGACTTGCTTCTGCCTTCCAGTATTTTTTGTAATTTCCCAGTCTAGCCTACAGCTCTGGCATTTTGGTCTTCATCCAAGAAAAAGGGCTGGACAAGAAACTCTCCTTGTGACAAGAACTGATCAAATCTAATCCTGCTTAGATTTTAAGCCCATGCAAGTTATGGATGGTTTGGTAGTTGAGATGGCACAACAACATACTTTAATGCCAGCAGAATCTTAAGTATAGATTTGGGAAATAGAGTTTCTTTACACCCTCCACGTTTTCAAAATGTTTAACATATCTGGTATCTTCTTTAAAATGTATTTACAACACATTCTATTTCCAAGCTTTGTAAGTACATTCTCATCTTTATAAAGTAATGCAAGAAAAAAATTACATATTAGGGACTAATTTAGGTTAATGCCATGTCCGTAGGTATATAATTGTCTATTCATTGACATGAATATGGAGTAGACTTTTACATCATTTGTCTTGTATTTATGACTTTATAAATTAATTCACATTTTGAAGTGTGTGTGTAGAATCTTGGAAATCACCCTTTGCTTTGTTTTTATGGAAAGAATTAAAACATTTTAAACAGTAACTGATAGATTGATAAGGAAAGTTGTGAAGTTTTTCCTGTCCTGTTTTAGGTTTTGGCTCATCTTCTAGACATGGTTTTCTATAGTGATGAGAAGGAAAGAGTTATTCCTCTTCTTGTAAATATCATGCACTACGTTGTGCCTTATCTTCGCAATCACAGGTATCTTTGCAGTGTACTACAAAAAGTCCTACAGTCCCCCTTACCCCATATTTTGTCCTGCTCCTCTAATCCAGAAATAAATAATATCACATGTGGCCCCAAGATGAGCAGAGGAGCAGTGCAGAAGAAAGGGGGAAGCAAGGGAGGGAGGAGCTGTTCGTGACAAGCCCTAGCGGACAGTGTTGCTATGCATTTTATCAGCAAAAATAATTCTGAAATCATGTAAAGCTGGTAATCTGATGTTTCCAGATTATTTTTCACAGAAAATAATCTGTATTTATTGTAACTTGAGATGGGGGGGGGTTTCTTCTTCCAGTGCCCATAATGCGCCCAGTTACCGAGCCTGTGTCCAACTCTTGAGCAGTCTGAGTGGCTATCAGTATACCAGGAGAGCATGGAAGAAGGAAGCTTTTGATCTCTTCATGGATGCCAGTTTCTTTCAGATGGATGCTTCTTGCGTGAATCAGTAAGGGTTGCTGTTGCTCTTCTTTGAAATCAGTATTCAGGAAATAAAACTAAATATTCCTATGAAACAATAAACAGAAACCTGATGACCTGCACATCTTTCTCATCCACTTATAAACCCTGTTTTGGTGGGAGCATAATAATGAGCTGCTCAACTATTTAAGATTGGTTTTTTTTCTGGAAGCAGCTAATTAGGATCTTAAGGCCCTGTCACACTGCCCAACAGATGCAAAACGTTTGTAAAAAGGACACAGCGGACGAGAAAAATGTTCCNGGATGTCCCCCGTATGCCTAGCGGATGCAGAACGGACGCGTTGGATACATTTTCCGCTCAAAAGTTTTGAGCAGCTCAAAACCTTTTGAGCGGATGAAATGTCAATAGACGGATGCTGGACGGATAGAGAGGAAGCAAAACGGAGGCAGTGAGTACAGAACGGAAGCATCGCATTAACCAACGGATGGCAAGCTTTTTTTAATGTTTTACATCCTCTTTCCATCCGTTGGTGCAGTGTGACAGGGGCTTTAGATGAGTATTTCCTTATAGTCACATGATCTCATTTATTTATTTTGCTGTAAACCAACATTTACTTCCAGTTTTTGGCAAAACCAGCCCATTGTGAACAGTTGGTTGACTTAATGACTGCAGAATTCACTCAACTGCCACTGCAAAAAAAAGGTTGTAAAATTGGGTTAGTCACATAGGTAACTTGTTTTATGACTGTCATGACTTTGGGCTGAAATGGGCAGACTTGTAAATTGAGCATTACTTGTATGCTTGGGTACCTTATCTCCTATTCATGATTGCTAAAACCTTAACTTTGTACAGTCCAGTATGTTTTTCTGATACACGGTGCCGAATTCTGAGAGAATGTTGTAACAGTCATTCTTTCTTTTTGTTTAACCAAAAATAAAATACTATGCTTTTATTAAAAAATATTATTATGTTTTTCTTCTTATACCAGTTGGAGAGCCATTATGGACAATTTGATGACACATGACAAAACCACTTTTAGAGATTTGATGAGTGAGTCTAACTTTTTTTTTCTGTGTAAGATCTACGGTTAATTTTTGAGCTGTAAAGTTTGACTTCTTCGATGTTCATGCAACAGTCTAGTTCAAAACTAAGTTAGGAAGGAAGTATTGTGGTGATAGTTGCTGCAAATTTTCCTTGCCTTGAAAAGTTAGCAACTTGAGCATTCACTATTAAATTATATTAATTTCCATCCATTGCCCAATTAATTATTGCCATTTTACTGTGGGTATTTGATACTCTATTATATATAAGACCATGAGCAGTATCTAGGCAATGATTTAAAGTGTTCTGATTAGCAACATTCATGTAATACCTAAAATGATCTTCAAAAAGGCTTCTCTCTCTCCCAAAGCATTGACAAAATTGCACCTTTTCTTTTTTAGCTCGTGTGGCTGTAGCTCAGAGCAGTTCCCTCAACCTGTTTGCTAATCGAGACGTTGAACTTGAACAGCGTGCTATGCTCCTGAAGAGGCTGGCTTTTGCCATTTTTAGCAGTGAAGTGGATCAGTATCAGAAATACCTTCCAGATATACAAGGTAGTTCCAGTCAAGCTTGTAACTTCATGAATAAAAACCATGGAATTTTATTGGCAACATTACACAAATAGTTTGCCCTTGTAATCTTCCAGGATATGTGCATGAACATAAGCACATTTTAATTTCATATCTATCTTATGACATTGATATTCTTTGATAACTTCCATTCAAATACCAACCAGGTCCAAGTCTACTTAACTTTTTATCCCAGACAAGATCAGCCACGTGCTGCTACTTGCTTAGGCAATGTGGGATGAATAAAACTCTAAAAGGCTTCATTCCAGCTGGTCACTAAACCAAGGTGAATGGATTTCCTTTCTATTCACAAATCTGGTTCAAGTGAGTTTGAAGACTTTTGAGATCGGGGAGCACAGACCAGGAAGGGGAAATGCATTGCTGCTTTCCTAACACAATTCATCTCTTGCCAAAAAAATTTTTTAAAGGCAAATTTGTCTTATGGAGCAAAGTGGGCAAAGTGTCCTGAATCAGTTTTCAGTTTGTTATCTTTCTGCCTCCTAATTTAGATAAGTGAGTATTTAAGCTTGGCTAGAATCTGATGCACCTCTTTTACATGTTCCACTCTCTATGCTACTGCGTGAAATTAATTTATATCATTAAATATAGATTCTTAATGAGTTAAGAGATATTTGAAACAGGCTGCAACTCTGGATATTAGCTGTGGTTGTTTTCTGACAGATCCTTGTAACCTTTTCTGTTTTAGAAAGACTGGTTGAAAGTCTCCGCCTGCCCCAAGTGCCTACCCTCCACTCCCAAGTATTCCTGTTTTTCAGAGTTTTGCTTTTAAGAATGTCTCCACAGCATCTTACCTCACTTTGGCCTACCATGATCACAGAACTGGTGAGTTCCACTTTGTATCCACAATTGGGCAAAGAAGACCATTTTTTTAAGAACTAAGAATTTCTCCATATTGGTTTTAAGCTACAGGAGATTGTGAAAGATAACAACCCGTAAGTTCATTTCCGAACTTCACTCGAAAGCTTAGATTACATATTCCTGTGTACACGGAGTGGCTTCTATCATCAATCATCTTTGCCTAAGTTTATATTTAATTACTTGTTTTTGCATATGAAAGACATTGTCACATAGCTGATAGCAATCACCCATAGCTGTGGTTATTTATACAACAGATTTACACTGATAATCCAGTTACCACAACAAATTGCTATTGCTATTGGCAGCCTAAAAATAAGACTAGATCAGACCCGAATCTCGTAAGAGTTCACAAGGCCTTTCCCAGATGGTTCTGGAAAGCAGCAAGTCATGAATGCCATTAGCTGTTATTATCCGATTCTTCTGCCAAGGAATGCAAGAAGCACATGGTCTTCACAGTAAGACTATCCAGCCTTATTTTCCCCTGAACCTGGGTTTCTGCTTCTGCTTCTTCTTCTGCTTTTCCCTCCTGTCTCTCCTATGATGTTTTTATCGATGTACTTCCTTTGTTATTATAGAATTTAGCCATTTCTATATGGATCCAATCAATATCAGAATGATTACATTATCTTAACATTTATGTTCTGCTTTCCCCTGAGTTGAAGGCAGCTTTGCCAGGTTCCACTTTCTGGTCATTTTATGCCCACAAGAACCCTGTGCGATGAGTATGCCGAGTGACTGATTGATCTAACATCCCCCTAGTGAGGTCCTGTCAATAAGAAAGGGCTTGAACTGAGCTCTCAGTACAGTATCTAACCATTATGCCTACACTTGCTGTCAGGATAAGCATGGAGCTACAAATGATCAAATATATGTTCTTCCTTTTTCATGAAAAAGGGATGCTAACCAGGCATCATTTTGGGTGCTTTTATACTATCAAACAGAACACAACTGTGAATTTGAGCAGTCGGAATGTTAAACATTGCCCAGTTCATCCCTCTGGCACAGCTTGACTTGATCTTCAAGGTAACACAGACATTTGCTTTCCAAGGGCTGCCTTTCACAACTGAGGACATGTAGGGTTGCATTGAATGGGGCAATGATATACAGTGGTTTAGTGGTTGACATTATATTTAACACTGATATCTTTCTTTAGTATCCCAAATGTGGAAAGGCAGAATATAATTTTTCCTTGTTTATAAACAATACATGTACTTTATTCTTTTTACCTTCACAGGTCCAAGTATTTTTACTTATGGAACAAGAGCTCACAGCTGATGAAGATATATCAAGGTAAAGTCACTGTGATTTACTCATTCTTGTTTGTATAGTAAATTAAAAGTTTTTGAAAGATATTCTGATATTTTATGCTAAATAGGTGGAAAAAACTTTTCCATCCAGACTGAACAACATAATCTGTGCTGATAATAAACCACAATAAAGAAGTCCTTCATCCCATTTACACATTATTTAACCAAATCTGACTAGTGCCCAGATTACAGGAGCATCCTGTCACAAACATCAAGTTATTTTTAGCCAAGGACCCTGTGTTATGAGGAAGAAAAGATAATAAATTGAAATGTACTTATTATAGTTATTAGTGTTCTTTGCTAAGATTATAATAAGCAGGACGAAAGCCAGTTGCGTAATGGGAATTTTTTTTTCTGTCTGGTTTAAACTCTTCTGCAGATTGCTAGCACTGATGATTCAGAGCCATATTCAAAGTCTGAGCATTAGCAGTTTTGTCAAGAGTTTGTACTTGCTTGCCCTCTTGCCTGTCTTCCCCAGAAACAGAAAGTCATGCAGCCAACATAAACACATATTCCAAATACAATTTATGGTTTTATTTTGCATTTTCATAAGAATTTGGGAGTAATTCCTCCCACTTCCTACCACTGAGCCGTTTTGATTCATTTTGATTTATGGAGTCTTTTCTTTCGTATACAGATCCAAAACCTTGTCTGTGACTTGCTGCTGCTGCTTCTGGCACTCCTATTGTTTTGAACAAATTAGTAGACAATTACCCCTTTGGTTTGAGCTTATGTTTCAGCAGATAGTTGCCTGTCTTAAACTATTTCATTGAGCCACAATTTCTTTTATTCATTTGTTCCCTTCTCATTTTATTAATTTGCAAGTTCATCTGCCTTGGCAGTGGTTAACCTTTCTTCATTTTGTGAACTCCTTTCCCATATGTTCAACTGCAAGTGATATACCAAGATTCATTCATCAGTAGTATTTAAAGCTGATTTACTCAAAGGAAAGTTCAAATATAACATAGACTACTAATTTTGTAAGGAAAATACTGTTATAATGTAAGGTCAATGTTCATTTGTAAAGCACACTTGCAACTTTTTATATATTAATTTCATTTGGCTGCAGAACTTCAGGTCCATCTGTTGCTGGGCTGGAAACAACATATACAGGAGGCAATGGATTTTCTACATCATACAATAGTCAGAGATGGCTGAATCTTTATTTGTCAGCTTGTAAATTTCTGGATTTGGCCCTTGCTTTACCTTCCGAGAACCTTCCTCAGTTTCAGATGTAAGGAAAATTCAGAAATGCTGGAAATGTGTTTGATGGGAGAAACTACTACTGAAAGGAATGTGATTTTTATGGAGTCATGAAAAAAACTATCTTCTGCCTTCAAAGGATGTCCTCTTTTTCTGTAATGTTAGAAAAATAATTCCCAAGTTAGAAGGCAAATTTCAAATACTTTAATTTGGATTTCTTGACATAGGAGGAGATTGCAGGTAATGGCTCAATTGTCCCATTCCAATTCCACAATTGTATAAAGCCCCAATAAGCACAGCTAGGGATACTTTTGAAATAAAACCTTTATAAGCATTTTACAAGAGGTACAAAACGTTGTCTTGAAAAATAGCAGATCTTCCGATCTGATAAAAGTTGTTATATTAAGCATTATAGGTTTTCTCTGCATGTTAATGCCCTGGGTATCAAGATAAGCCTGGATGTAGCACTGGATATGAATAGGAATTCAGGAGTAGATATTCTTTTCGAATCTTGCTTGCTGAATATGCAAAGTAGTTCAAAACTGAATTTGTTCTTTCTCTTAACAGGTATCGGTGGGCCTTTATTCCAGAAGCATCAGATGATTCCGGGTTGGAGGTGCGAAGACAAGGCACCCACCAGAGAGAATTCAAACCATACGTTGTGCGGCTAGCAAAGCTGTTACGAAAAAGGGCAAAGGTATTTTGTTTTTTAAAAAAATCTGCTTCAGGTACTAAACTGTGAGTAAATTCTAATTGCTGTTTAGATTCCACAAAAACCTTAGAAAACTAGAATTTACATCCATGTACACCAACAAGGCAGCTCTTCCTCCTTACAGGCTGAAAGTTAAAGTATTGAGTTATTGCAGGGAAACGTATAAAAGGTAGGATAATTTAGAGCCAGGTGTGGTTTTTAAGCCTTGTAGTATTAAGACTGTTACACTGCACAACTTCATTCCACCCCCNTTTAAGCCTTGTAGTATTAAGACTGTTACACTGCACAACTTCATTCCACCCACCCACCCACCCCCATCATTTAGTGCTTCTTTAAAATAAGAGGAACAAGTTTAATTGAACCATTCAGTGGTCTCGGTTGGAATTATTTGCTTTTTAACAATTAGACGAGTAAATGCCACTGACTTTGATGAGAAAATTTAGTTAAAGATGTTTTATTATCTTCATTCGTGAGTTGGTGAAATCAATATGTGCTGGCTTTGGGGGCTGGTGAAAACATGTAGATGCTGAATTTGGAAAAACGTACGAAGCCTGGTCCTGACTCTTTGTCTTGCTGCTTACAGAAAAACCCAGAGGAGGACAGCTCAGGGAGGATTCTGAACTGGGAACCTGGCCACTTGCTCCTGACCCTCTGTGCTGTCCGCAGCATTGAGCAGCTTCTCCCCTTCTTCCATGTCCTGAGCCAAGTCTTCAACAGCAAAGTCACCAGCAGGAGCATTGGCCATTCAGGAAGCCCCATGCTTTACCCAAACTCTTTCCCTAGCAAAGACATCAAAATGGAGAACCAAAAGGCATTCTCTAGCAAAGTGAGGCAAAAAATTGAAGAAATGGTTGAGAAGGACTTTTTGGAAGGAGTCATCAAGACATGAAATGTAAATGGCAGAATCATTTAATCTTATGTAATGTTCATTTCAAACGAAACCACTCCATCCTTCAAAGAGTACGTAATTTCCTTTTTCATACTTTGTATGTAATGTATACTTCAGGATGTATTTTAATTTAAGTACTTGTAAATAAGTTCTGGGTGTGGCCTGAATCAAGTTGAAATATCACTGGCACATATTGATTATGGTGCCTAATATTTATGGTACATTTTGTTTTTGTCATCTTGAGGTCTGTCTTTAAGAAATCTTACAATAAAGTTGCACATTTTTCTAGTTGTATGTTTTCCTATGCACCTAGGCCACTGCTCAGGATTTACTTTCTAAAAAATGGAATGAATGAGTAGTTTGAAGATATCAATATTCTGATGAAGGCATTAGTCATCAAGATTTTCTTTTTACTAAATTATCTCCACCAACAATGCTGGGTTCCAGGTTCACAAGCAAATAAGTGTCACATGGCAAACTTCTTCAAGTAGGCACCCAAAATAATTGAGTGCTTCGATGTAATGTTGTTTCTCTGGGAGATTTTAGGATGCTACATTTTTTTCATAACTTTCTTTCGGTTGTTGTACATGGTGATAATTGAAGTCTGTTCTTAATATGGTACATTTACTCCAGCAGACACTTTTCTAGCTGCCTTAAACTGAAAGTCCTGTCATTCTCCATCAGTCCACATTTTGCCTAAGGATTATAGGAAGCTGCAAATCCAACTCTAAGATTGTCATGATTGCAGTTTTCTGAAAAGCATTTTGAAGTTGAAATTTTCAAGGACAGGAAGCAGAAAACTAGTGTTTTTTTAACCACAATAAATGTTGAGTATGTCTCAGTTAGTAAAAACTTTATATGACAAAATTTCATGATTCGGATCCAAGCATGAAGCTTCATCAAACAGCCTTGGGTGGGTCCCCGAATCCGCCAGCTAAATGGTAGACAGCCAAGCAGATTTCATGGGCAAGTTTATCTGCATTCTCCTAAAGAGAAAAATATGAGACTAAAGTAAATATGAAATAAAGTTAGCTAAGGGAACTTTTAGATGTAATTCAGATTTTTTTCTGAAATAATCTGTTTTGTTCACAAGTCCAGAAACCACATATGGCACAGTCTCACTACTCATCACTATTAAGGAGTTGCCGTCAATTTTAAAGTTGTACTGCAGTGAAGAAAACCTAAATAACTCATAATCCTAGTAGACATCCCCCTACGAAGAGCAGATTTTAAGTGAGGATCTTTTAAATCAAAAAATGAAGCTCTGCAGAGAAGCATTAAATACTGTCCCTCATCTGCTGTTTTTATTCCATGTCTATTTTTTTTACAAAATGTACTTAAATAGGAAGATATCCTTCATAAAAGTGAATGAAGGGTATGAATAAGGACAGGTTTCTTTTTAGAAATGTCCATATTGCACTCCAGTTCAGTTTTCTGAAATTGTTCAACTTGGCAGATTATTATCAAATTTATCTCGGCTCCCATTTTCTCCCTCAAAAAAGCTGCTAGAAACATAGCAGATCTTTCTTAGCCTGAAAATATTTCACAAAATCAAGGAAAGGAAAATAAGATTTTGAGTAAGCAACAAAACCATTTCTCTTTTCTCCAATAAACTCAAGAAGAAATGGGAAGGAGGACGGTTAAATTTCAAGAGAACTACATACTGTTGCATACCTATCAATCATATCAATTCACCTAGTTTGAAAATGTTACTGACAGAAAAGGGAATTCTCTGCACGCTCCAGAAATTATTCCCAATTTATTGCACTCAAAATCAGGAGTGTCCAATCCTGACAACTTTAAGACTCATGGATTCAACTCCCAGAATTCTGGGAGTTCCCCAGCACGGCTGGCTGAAGAATTCTGGGAGTTGACATCCACAAGTCTTAAAAATGCCAACATTGGGCACCCCAGCTACAAATGAATCACATCCATTCCGACCTGGGAGTCAGCTTCGGCATAGACTCTGACTATGTCTTCTGTTCCAGATGGACGAACAAATGCCCGAGCCAATTTCAATTTCTGAGTCAGATGGTCAATTTTTTCTTGCAGCCCTGGAGGCGCAAGTGCTCGTCTTTCAGCATCTGTCGTGCTGATGACCCGCCTATCAGCAACCTGCAAGTCAAAGTAAAAAGAAGCAACATACAGTCTGTGGTCTGACCTACTAAAATTGCAACTGGTTGCACCAATTCTCCAATGAGGAAAAATTAGGAAAGAATTAAAATTCAAATCTGAGGATTGCTACATCTTTTTAATGAGAGGTTCTATAATGCTAATTCCAAAGGTGTAAAAGAAATTTTATTAAGATTAGTTTGCAAGACCTTTTATTTAAAGGTACTCTTTATTCAAGTGCTTCCAGATGATAATCCCACAGTAGACTCTGATGTATCTTTTTGTCCATCACACCATCTATTAGATTGCTGAGATGAGTAAGCTATTCAGAGGACTTATTAGTTCAACTTCTCATCTCTTACAGGAAATGTACCATGGCCTTTACCATGGCCTTTACTACCCTTCCTCCCTGCAGCCACAAATGATATCATTGATTTTTTTTTTCCCCTCTGGTATTCTCATCTCTTCTGGATCACTTCTACTCAGAAAAAAAAGTTTAATATTTTTTTAACAGTCCATTTAATTTTAACAATCTATTTAATCCTGGTTCCCAACTAACCTTCACTTTGAGCTGTCGGTTTGGGAGATCTGTATACAGAGCATCCCACTGTGCAATTGTGAGGTTCTTCAACACCAAGATGGCTTCAATCACAAGCATGTCGGAGAGACCATCACCAACCGTCTAGTGCAAACGAAAAGAAAAAGGGAAAGAAAAACAAATGGGAAAAATCAAATCACTTCCACACTTGGATAACTGAAAATCTCTCATACAGGTACTTCATAAAACATTACTGATTCTAACCCTGGTCCTACTGTCAGATTTCAGTTTTCCTAGCTAATTAAAGGTAAAGGGTCCCCTCACATATACATGCTAGTCGTTTCTGGCTCTCGGTCCCCATGTTTATCTCTGTTACAAAGCCAAAGAGCCAGCACTATCCGAAGACGTCTCCGTGGTCATGTGGCCAGCATGACTAAATGCCGAAGGTGCACATAACGCTGTTACCTTCCCACCAAAGGTGGTCCCTATTTTTCTACTTGCATTTTTACATGCTTTCGAACTTCTAGGTTGGCAGAAGCTGGGATAAGTAACAGGAGTTCACTCTGTTATGTGATGCTCCGTTATGCCTTTACCTTTTTACCTATGGGACCTTACCCTGTTTAAAAAGTAGATTCTCTCCACAGTGGCTTCTTTGAGCCATTTCCCTTACCCTTACAAAGTTCTGCAGTACAATAAAAGCCTTGCAGAATCTCCCAATAATCTTCAACTGAATAGGGAACACTAAGAATTTTAAAAATTAAGTCTGCACTTAATATAAGGCATCCCAACTAAGGACGGACATACAAAGGTATAAGAACAAGGGCAGATTTTATACTTGTTTAAAATTACACATCTAAATGGCAACTTCCTATTTGCCGACTGGAGATGGTACACTTTTGAGAATGTTATCTGATTTAGAATAAAAAGTATATACTCCATGACTCAGATAAAGCCTCGATTGTTAATTTTCTTCAAAATGCATCCACTGTGTTCTTTTCAAGACAAAATACTTGGAACAGCTTTGAACTGGTAGTAGTGCCAAGCTAGCTTTGCTGATTTAGAAAGCTAAGCAGGACCTTTCCTTGGTGCATATCTGAGAAGACAAGGGTTATAGACTAATTTGGAAAACAAATTTATATCTGGGAAAAAGACAATAGGAAATAACTTCTCTATTTTTACCAATGAAGCTCTATGAATAGATATTGGTGTGCAATTAGAAGCCAAATTTGACTTCAAGGCAACTATAGACAAGCTTCCGTAGTTAGTAATGGACCAACATTCCCACCTGATTTATCAGATCAATTGTGTTTTCAAGCATCTTTGCAGCTTCTCGTTTTTGGAGATCTTTTTCTTCTTTTGCCTGGTATCTTATCTTATCTTCTGCAGCTTTACTAAACAATACCTTGGGGGAAAAAACACAGGACTATCAACCGAGGAAGAAATGGAAAAGAAGCACAATCAACATTCTCCCTTTTGTGCTCAAAAAGAGATGTTTCATCGGTTTAAATTTAAACTCTGATGAATGGCTCTAGACTCCTTTGGCTGAATGAATAGATATACTTACTGTGCCATGGCCATTTGCTTCAAAATAAATCCCAATATCAAATTCTTGGGCCTTGTGATGCAAATGTTTCACTCCTGTTTTGGCACAGTGAACAGGCACCTAAGAAAGAAAGACCCAGTGTGGTGAGTATATAATTCTGCATTTCCAGCAACATAATCTTTGAAGTGTTGAAACACAGAAAAACAGCATTCCCTTGAGGGGAGAAGGCCCAGAAGAGCAATGCCTGACCAATGGTAAGAAGCGCATTACACCAGTGACCACTGATCATCAACAAGGGAACCCTGGGGGGATTCTCATACAGTATCATTCATTCATTCATTTATTCATCCATCCATCCGTTTGTTCATTCAATTTCTATTTATTTCAATTTCTACAGCTGCCCATCTCAATCAATGACTCTGGGTAGCTTACAATTCCATTGTTTTCTTAAAAGAATTTAAAAAAACATTGAAGAACAATAAAAAGTTCCAAAAGAAATATACACAGCAGCCGAGATAGTTAGCCAGTTAACAGTAAAACCAAGAAGTGGTGTGGCCTTGAACACATCCGGGATCCCAGGGTCAGGAACACAGCCAGGTTTTTAAAGTTAACAGAGTTAGGACTGAATGAAGGATAATGTTGCAGGATTCAATAAGGATCGGGCACCGGGACCAGAGGTTTAGTCTTCCGAGCTTTCAGACTCCTGCTGGAACCCATTCTCAGGAAACTTCTCTCTAGCAGATTGTGTTAGAGAGAAGTTCCCTGACAGGGGCTTCTTTCTCTCTCTAGTAAAGGAGAAATTCCCTGAGGATGGGCTCAGACTAAACCTCTGATCCCGATGCCCAACCTAGATTGTATCCTACAGGATTGGGACCATTCTAATCTCTGAGGGGAAGATTCTCCACAGAGCCGGGGCTACTGCAGAAAAGGCCCATCGACACTTTTTGGCTGAGGGGATCTGCAGCATGCCCAGTCTGCCAGACTGAATTGGAGTAGATAAAGATCTAGCAGAAATATATTTGCACAATAGGGAAAGCATGGCTAATGCTAACCTTGATTAGGGTTTGCAGGAGGATAGCACTCTGTATGAACCCAAACCATTTGGCTTATTAATGGTTAGTGGCATAACCAGGTTAAGTGTGTTTCACGAATGCAGCCAGAGAATTTTAGAAAGATAGCCAGCAAAAAAAGAGGGGGCTTCTGTTATCCTAGTTAAATAATCAAATAAAGCCAAATGCAAGTGATTTTCTGGTAAATAACTGTGCCCAAGGGACGGCATTCTTGGTGTGCTGCCTTTCCATCAAGAAACAAGCCATGCCTTTGTTCCCAACTCTCAGGTACTCAAGAATGCATGAGTAAAAATAGAAGTGAGTTTTGGGATTTTTTTCCAAAAACTTTTCATACTTTGCCATAAAACTCCAAATTCTCAAAAAGAAGCATGCATAACATTACACACAGGGTTGATTATTTATTTTTACAAAAGTGATATGAAATTCAGTGCTTGGAATACATAGGGAAAATCAATAACATAAATGTTTTATTTCTTTGAATGTTTTATTTCTTTTATTTCTACCTGCTGTCTTCCAGATGTGTAGCAAAGCATTACTGTCAACCCCAGGCTACTAAGAGTAAAGCTGCAAGGCCAGCACATCTGGAAGGTAGCTTGTTGGGGGTAAGCTCTTCTAGTTTCTCTCTAGCTAAGCATTACACAAAAATTTGTTGGAATTAGTAACCTCTCCACCCTCACCCTATCCCATGTTGATGCTTTAGTCATGGTAATGTGTTTGCTCTGGAAGAAATCAACTTTATACCTTCATGGTTTGTTCCAGATAACCGGTAGAGCTCCCATTGGCATACGCTGTTTGTATTACTGCAAAAGATAAGGTTTGTCCAGCCTGAAGAAGCAGAGAAAGGAAGATTCCACAAACAAGACTCAACTTCACAAGAACTGCATGGATCTTTCCCTTTGAAGTTTAAGAACTTAAATTTACAAAGAGATGAAAATATTTTCTCTTCCAATCTGAAGATCAAAAGCACTGCTCCTCCCTTTTTGGGTGGAAAAACATGTTAACCATTAACTAAACCTACTTTTAACATCAAGATTATGCAAAAAACAAATATTCCATCATTTATTAATAGTTCAAGCCAGGTTTCAGGGCATAAATTAGATTCCTCTTTACAATTAACATTATTTTTAGATTGTAAAACTGTGATTTAACAAGGCCATCTGGAAAGAAAGTGTGTCATGAAAGCCAACCACCTGTGATTATATAGTTTAATACCATGAATACTACTGGTATCGATTGAGTGGTGCGATGGCCTGGAAGTGGAGGTCTCGCCTCACAATCAGAAGGCTATGAGTTCGATCCTAGGTAGAAGCAGATATTTCTCTCTCTGGGCATGATGAGAATGTATCTGCCAAATATAACTCCACATTGGCAACAGGAAGGGCATCCAGCCAGTAATCGCTTGTTCCACTCAGTTACCCAGACTCCACTCCGCAAGGGATTATGGGGGTCATTAAAGATGATGATGATGAATACTAGTGATATCGATTATGTCAAGTACATATACTATTTCAGAAAATGTTTAACTATTATTTGGGAGTGAAACCCAAACTAAAGTTTAGTCTGCTCCATTTAATTTCCTCTGAATGAGGGTCTGTAAAATTAAGTTTTTATTGCAAGTTGTCTGTGAATAAACCAGTCTGGATTTATATGTATAATGCAGATTGTTTGGTTTTGGTTTACTGCAATTTAAACATCTGTTTTTAATCAGCAGAGGCAATGGCCTACCTGACCCCATCAATAATTCTGCTATGCTTAATTTTCATTGAAACCCAAGAAGCAGCCATTCGTTGCCTTTTGCAACACAGCTCTCACCTCCCATCCAAACAGCAGCATTATACTTTGGGGGGAAATCATTTACTACATTTTTCTTAAAATGAATTCTCAATAATTTACTGTACTTTTCTCAAAAGGAATTCTCTTATCTCCTTAAAAAAATAGGTGACTGTAGAAATTGTTAATTACTATACAGTTAATATTATTATTAACTACTATACAGCTATGTTTACGAAAAAGAAATAAGAAACTTTCACAATGGCATTTCATTTGCACACTCTTTCCACATAAAAGAGATCTCAAATATGCAAGTGTTTGTGTTCACTGTACACCAGGAAAGACCTATTTGTTCATCGCAATAGAATAGAGTTACACTTTCAACAAAGGAAATCAATTACCTTTATCAGAAGTTCTTGAAGAAAAGTGCTGATTAGAGTTGCTATTTTATCTCCATCCAGAAGATGGAAATGGCCAGCAGTGTCTAGATAGTAGTAAACAAGTCGGTCAGCATCACCATCCAATGAACAGCACCTCTCACCAGGATTCATTTGTAGTCCTAACAAACAAGACAGCAATGCAGAAGTGTTCATTGACAAGAATTCGGTCAGTAAATGTTATGGCAGGAGTCCCTACCGAGCCAAGGCATTTCAGAAACCAGGCTGCACAAACAAGCGAAGCCCCAATCACGGGATGCAGGCAATGTGCAAAACCACGCCCCTTCCAGTCTGTGGAAAGACCACTCTCCACGGAACTGGAACCTGGTATCCAAAATGTTGAGGACCACTGGGTTGTGGTTTTTACATACTTCCAAAATTTGTCTTTTCAAGCAAAATATATTGTAGAGAAAAATCATCTTTCGTGATAATGAGATTAGCTTATTTTCTGAGTTTCTTACAAATCTTCTTTCCTTCAGGTTATATTTTTAGACCTTTTTTTCCCATCAGGAAAAACTTTTACAATTTTTCTTTCCAGTTTCGGTATACATTCATTCATAGATTTGTTTGCCGTCTATCTCTCTTTGAGGTGACTTTAGTTTTGAGGATAGATTTATTTAAACCATTTTAAAAAGGCCTAGTCTTCTAGTGGCTTACCTACAGGAGGCTTCTGATGAACTTTGACAAAATCAGCCCCACACATGTGGTTGAGCTTCCCTTCCCTTCCATCGTTGGCCAAGTGTATTGCCAAGCTCTCTGAGAGATAGCGTTCCATTTCTTTGAGTTTTAGGGCTCCTATGCCATTTGCACAATCGATCTTCAGTCCTCCACGGCCATCCATCTGGGAAGCAGCCTGCAGAAAAGAAACCAAAAAGGAGTTTAGGAAAGAAGGGTGGATAGACCCCAGCAAATTTGGGGGAAATGAGATTTCCAACTGCTAACTTTCACCTTACAGAATCTGTCCTGCCACTACGACTTATTTTCATTGAACTATTTTCATTAAATAACTCATCAGAGCTAAGTACATATTTTACAAAAATAACAAGTACAAGTTAAAAATGTCACAAATAAATTTCAGTAGTATGACCTAAGGCATTATAAATAAAAGGGGTAAGACAGTTCATTTTGGCTCATAGGATTGAACATTTGCTTCAGCAAAAATATTTTACACATATTCAAAAGCAAGTAGGGTGAAGAACAGCAAACTTTCCTAAGAAAGTTTTTCTTTGATAGGATAAAAGTCCATTTTGATCCATTAGCTCATGCTTTGAGAGTGTTGGTATCCTAGCTAGGGTATGGCTAGTCTTAAAAGGACTCTCCTCTCTAGAGAGAACATTTTTTCATGAATTCTTAATAAATGCGCTTAAGAATGTGTTGAGGTAATTCCGTTAGGAGAATGAGTGCATACAGGGAGATGTTTTTGATAGTGTTTGAATAATACACATACAGCACACTGTACAGTAAATGTAGGGTTTGATACACTGTACATGTAGGGTTTGATACACAGTGTTTGATACACTGATACGTTGTACAGTAAATGTAGGGTTTTACTTTCAATAAAGGTTTAAGCAAAGTTCAAAATAGACAGTCCAAGTCATTCACAGTTAAATCAGTCAGTTTTTTCAATCCAGGGATAATTCAAATATCAAAGTCCAGTGTCAAAAAACAGTTCAGTATCAGACATATATTAAATCCAGTAATATCAGTCAATCAGGAAAAATGGAGGAACGGCAATACTTTCCAACAGAAGGAAGCAGAGATACACTCACACTCTCTTCTGAGACTCAGACTAAACAACCCAGGTTTCTGGCTCCATCTTATGGCCGTTTGAGAAACCACACCTAATTACAGTTTTGCATTTTCTTAAAGATACAGTTTTAAAATGTTTATCCTGGTTTATATATTTCTAACCCAAATACCTGTTAGGTGACTCATATTCCTAACAGAATCTAAGCCAGATCTTCTCTTTAGGGAAGATGGTTTTTTTTACCTGCATTGTAAGCTCCAGAAAAGCCTTGGAGAGCTTTTGATAATAGCCTTCCACAGTTGGTGTTCCATAGGTTCCATTAGTGTTGTGACAACGGACCATATAGTGTAACTGTGGGGTTGTTACTAAGCCATAATCTAGTAAGAGAGAGAGAAGAGTCAAGCATTTATTTACCTATAGCAATAGTACGTAGACTTATATACAGTCCCACAATGCTTTACAGCCCTCTCTGGTCAGTTTACAATGTCCACATATTGCTCACAACAATCTGGGCTCCTATTTTACTGATCTTGGAAAGATGGAAGGCTGAATCAACCTTGAGCCAGTCAGAATCGAACTCCTGCTGTGTGGGCAGAGTCAGTCTGCAGTACTGCATTCTAACTACTGCACTATCAGGTATCCTCATTTACCTATGCTGAACAAAAGCCCTTTACCAGAAAAGGGAAGTGTAACAAACCAGATTTTGTGGAACTACAATTTCCAACAGTCCATCCAAAAATCAATTCTAAGGAATGCTGAAAGTTGCAATTAGCACATTTGCAGTGCTAGAAGTTCCATTCCTGGCTTGCACTGAGCTAGGCTGCTGGTTAAGCGAGGCCTGTTTTATCTACAAGTCCAAATGGTTCTCCAGGGTTTCAATTAAGAGTCTTTTCCAGCTTTTTCTGGAGATTTCAAAAACGGAGTCACAGACCTCCTGCATACAAAGCATAATCTGTCCCCAAGTTCCAGACTTCCCAAATAGTTTCCTTAAACCTACATGAACCAAATAGGAGAAGTCTCAGCATGAAGATAAGTAACCAAATTGGTGATCAAAGAGCAAACATACCCTTATATTGACTTCCAAGGACAGATACCCCATCAATTGCTGCTTGTGAAAGCTCCTTGCTGCTTGGCCTGCAGGCAGAACATAGAAACAAACACTTTGTTAAAAATACTATACCAAAATACAAGCTAAAACACAAATACTAGTCAAATAAAAGATTTCTTCCTACAAAGGGAAGGAATGGCAGCAGCTAAGCAACTCAAAGAGTTTTAGGTAGGTTTTTTTTATTACCGGTAGGATCCACCCAAAAATGCCATTGGCATTTCCCACAGTGTTCCCAATGATTCATATGGCTTCTATTTATTACCTGTTATATTTTATGCACCTGCTTCCCATCTTTCTTCTTTATAGAACTTTGGGTGACTTATGCGGGCTAGTAAAGAGTGACTGCCTTCACTGGATCTGGCAACAGTTCCATAGTCTCAGGTGCCATTGCTCAGAGTGGGTTAAAGCCAATGCTGAGCTGGATAACAGAAAAATGCAATACAGCTGAGGAAAGGAGGAACTGGTTCATGTCCCATGGGGATGGAGGCAGGGTAGGCTGTGCAAAGTAGACCATGTCTCATAGACCATGTCCCATGGGGGAAGAGGAAGGAGGTTGTGCAAGGTAGACCCATGAGTGATCCCACTCCCCAGATCATCAGTAGTCTACCCAGGATTTCATCAGCAATCTTCTCTGAGGTTGCCCGCAAACCAATAAGCTTTTGGTTTTCTAAATCTTCCCCAATCCACCTCAGCTTTTCCAGCCTGTGTTGTTGTTAAAACCAAAGATCTTCAACAGACAGAATTGCCTAGGCCCATCTTAGCTACCAGGTATTATATTACCTCAAGTTCTTTTCCCCAAGCTCCCCTCCAGTTCTTCTATTTTTAAGATTCCCCTTTAATGTCGTTCCAATGCCTACAGCCATATCACACACACCCCCTGGGAATGCTTCCTATGAGGAACTAAACTATACGTATTCCCAGCTTCTCTCTAAGTAAAATCAGCACAAGATACAGAATAAACAGCCATCAGGAAACCATGGATGAATGCAGGCTGTTACACTATTCTCACTGTACTGTGGAAGTAAAGTTGAAGGAGATAGATGTATTTAGTCTGCCTTAGTAACCATGGCCTTCCAACACTTTCGGCAACCCCAAAATCACAAGTATCAAAATTTCCAAATGAATCTTTCTTATGAATTCATTTGATTCCAATGAACAGCCTGAAGAACATATATATTGCCCTTTGACCTACAAGACATGTATCAGCTTTCTGGCTTACCGGGTGTCTCTACCAATCAGAACGAAGGCCTTGTTCTGAAGGTCCACAGCCTCCTTCTGGCAGATCTCAGTCAGGACACAATGTAACTGGGGCTCTTCTGCATTTGCCAAGAATGTGGCATGTTCTTCCCAAGTAGGGACCAACATTTCTCCTGAAGGATCAATCAGTTTTACACCATTGTCTTCCTAGGGGAAGACAGAAAATTATCACTATTAAAATTGATGGCATGTTTAGAAAAAAGATTTAGTTTCTCTGAAGCAAAGAAATATATTAAAAGTGTATAAAGTTTCAAATTCGAAGTGTTTGGAACTCTAAACATTTGCTTCAAGCTTAAAACACAGTGGACTCCTTTGATTTTAAAATGGTTCATGTCTGAAAGGTTTTCACACCTTTATAGTGTCGTAAATTGCCCAAGGAAAACTGTTTTGAAGTGTTAACTCCTTGTATAATAAATAAATAAAACAAAAACATGAATTAAATCAATCATACCAAAACTTGTAAGTCATTTTTCAAAAAGAATGTCAAAAAAGGTAAAATGATTTAATCTTACTGAAAAGTCAGAGGTGGCACTCCTATTCGTGCTTATATTGCGCAACTGAACTCAGTGAGACTTATTTCAAAGTAAACATGCATGTTTGTGTTACAAATAATTGAACAAAGAAGACAACGCACATTATGAAAAAGTTTCAGGAAGTGCAATTTATACTGAAGTAATGAATCAATCAGATTTAACACATAGTTTACACTTACACTTAGTTTACACTACAATTAGTTCTCCACTTACAACCACAATTTACAGCAAAATTTCAGCCATAGGTCATTTTGAGCATAAGCCGAGGCCCCCAAATGACTAGACCCAATTTTTTTACTGCTTTTACAGTGGTCATTAAGAAACAGTCATAAATCAAAATCACACATTTGTTAAGAGAAGCACAAAGTCATTCAGTGAATCCATAGTCCCAAAGGGGTGCTTTTGGCCTGAAATTTGCAAAAAAGTCATAAATGGCAATCACGTGATGATACGCAGGATGATACACCCAGTTGTAAATTTGAGTTAACTCTCAAGCACCCAAAATGCACCAACAGAATATTTATCACTCAGGATTGAATTGTGTTCAATACCTAAAACACAGCCATCATGTGACCAGGAAGACATGACATTTTAGAATGATGCTTCATATGAGCCAGAATCCCATTTTCTGAGGTCTTTGTAACTTCAAATGGCAGTTAAACAACCGACCATAAATCAAGAATTAGCTGTATTATAAAATTATGCTAATTTAAAAAATATGTTCCAGTTTAAACTAGGCATCTCAACTAAACAGAGATAACAGTAGACATTGTTTTCAAGGCCCAAATAATTTTAGACCAGAGCTCTTTCCTCCTCTGCAATGCTCAGTTTCTTACTTCAGGGTTATGAGAGGCTGTAACCATCACACCAATAGTGGATTTGGTCTTCTTGGACCTCAGGACAGCCAGCAGTCCCATACGAAACATGACGTGGTTGAGGTTTTCTGCCTTGCAACGGAATCCAGCCGTTCCATATTGGAGGAAAAGTCCCAGAGGCTTAGCATGCAGTTTCGAGTATTTTGTAACTGCTTCGGAATCCATTTCTGCAGGGTGCACAAGAAACAACACTGATTTATTGCCAGATATTAGAGTTGCACATCAAAATCGAACCATATAAAATATTAGGAAAGAAAACGGAATTTCATTTGCAGCAGAATCTATTCCATATGCTTTATAAAAAGCAGGTTAAAATTAATGTGTTTTTTTTTAACCAGAATCATTATTTGCCAAGGGTTGCTATTATACAAGACTTTTTAAAGCACAGATTGCAGAACAAAGTGTTACAACTTCATTAGCCCGTTCTGTTCACAAGGATTTTGTTCCTGGTGGCAATTGTGGCAATTCCAGGTCGTCTCCCTGCTTGGGCACCAAAAGGGAGAGGGTGGAAACTGATCTTGGGGGATGAGTTACTTTCCTTTTCCATATCATTTTTTTTTTTTGGTCTGGATATCCAGGAAACTGCAAACTAAGAAATTCAATCACAGGAGCCCACACCAATTTCAATCCCAACACCCTCCCACAATCCAAGCTATACTTAAGTAATATGTTGGCAGAGAGGGTTTAAAAAAAAAACTTTGAATAACTTTATTGTCACTTTGAATGTACACTAGTTGGCATACATTAAAATGAAATTTCGTTGCATACAGCTCTCAAAGGGTCACCACCTCCAATATATGTTACATAAACATAACTATAAATACATAGAGACAGAGATAGATAGATAGATAGATAGATAGATAGATAGATAGATAGATAGATAGATAGATAGATGATATGATATAGAGATAGGTAGGTAGGTAGGTAGGTGGATAGATATGATATAGATAGATAGGTAGATAAATAGATAGGTAGGTAGGTAGGTAGATAGATAGATGGATAGATAGATGACATAGAGCAGATATGATATATAATATGATATATAGATAGATGATGAATAGATAGATAGATAGATAGATAGATAGATAGATAGATAGATAGATAGATAGGAAGGTAGGTAGGTGATAGAAATATATATGATATAAGATAGTAGGTAGATAGATAGATATGAGGTAGGTAGGTAGGTAGGTAGTAGATATGATATTATACAGATAGGTAGAAAGATAGATAGATAGATAGGATAGATAGATAGTAGATAGATAGATTAGATAGATAGATAGATAGGATAGTTGTAGGTAGGTAGGTAGGTAGATAGAATATATATGATATAAAGATAGGTAGGTAGATAGATATATTATACAGAGTTATAGATAGAAAAGATAGATAGATAGATAGATAGAATAGATAGAATAGATAGATAGATAGATAGATGGATAGGTTGGTAGGTATGGTAGAATAGAATATATATGATATAAAGATAGGTAGGTAGATAGATATTATACAGAGATGATAGAAGTAGAAAGATAGAATAGATAGATAGATAGATAGATAGATAGATAGATAGATGGATAGGTTGGTAGGTAGGTAGATAGAATATATATGATATAAAGATAGGTAGGTAGATAGATATATTATACAGAGATAGATAGAAAATAGATAGATAGATAGATAGATAGATAGATAGATAGATAGATAGATAGATAGATGATTAGGTTGGTAGGTAGGTAAGATAGAATATATATGATATAAAGATAGGTAGGTAGATAGATATGATATTATACAGAGATAGATAGAAAGATAGATAGATAGATAGATAGATAGATAGATGGATGGAATAGGGTTGGTTAGGATAGGTTAAGGTAAGGAAGGTAGGTAGATAGAAATATATGATATGATATAGAGATAGGTAGGTAGAATAGATATGATATGATATAGAGCGTAGTAGGTAGGTAAGGTAAGGTAGGTAGGTAGATATGATATTATATAGAGACAGATAGATCGAAAGACAGATACATACATACATGCCTACACGCATACATATGCATACACCTACATGTATGATATAAACCAAGTTCTAACGCGCATGAGCCTCCGCGGGCAGAAAGCCTCTCCTTTCTCTTGGAAGAACCCACGATCAGAGCCCCCCAAGCGAGCAGCTTACCTGCAGAGCTCCGGAGCCTTGCCAAGAGAACGGCTCCCCCCTCTGCGGCGCCCTTCCGGGATCGGCCCTGAACACGTTTCCTTTTCGCCTTTCCCGGCTGCACCAATCAGAGAGCCGAGCGCGCGGGGGCCAGAACGAGGCGCGTTGCGACACTCGAGCCACGCCCGGGCGCCATTCCGGGGCCGTTCCGGCCGCTCCTCCGGCTGCTGCGGCCGGGCCCGGACGGCGCGGCGTTTCTCGGCTCGCGTCCTTCGCCTCGAGCCGGTCGTCTGAAATCAAGCGCGTCGCTCGACTCCGGGGTTTGCCGCGGCCAGCTCGGGCAAGGAATCCCAGGCGGCGAGTGGGTTAGTGGCGAGCCAGAGGCTCTGCTTAGAATTCAGAACCGCTTAACGACCGTATCTTTAGCCTGGCCCTCCCCGATGGGGAAGGCCAGGCCCGCTTCCCCTTTTACGGGTAGTCCTCGACTTACAACGGCTGGCTGTATTGACCGCGCAAAGTTAGAGCGGCTTTTCACAGCATTCCCCGTGATCAGGGGATCAATATCCGATCCTTGACAAGGGACTCCTGTTTGAGACCGTTGTTGTGTCCCAAGGTCACGTGATCACCTCTTGCTACCTTCTGACAAAGCAAAAGTCAATGGGGAAGCCAGATTCACTTCACAACCAAGGGACTGGCTTATCCACTGCAGTGATTCGCTGAACAACTGAGGCAAGCAAGGTGGTAAAATGAGACAAAGCTCACTGAACAACCGAAACGTTGGGGTCACTTGATGGTCTAAGCCGAGGAATAGGTGTATTAGATCAGATCGTTCCAAATCGAATGTCAGCAACGACTTCCTGAAAGGAGAAAGAATTGATTATATGACCTGGAGGCATGTCGCTGGCGTGTAATAATAGCCGGGCTACCAGATGACCCTGAGATGGTGGCAAAGAGAAGATGTAGGATCGTCTTTTTCTTTTCTGCCTTGTTAAGATCAGCAGGGCAGATTTTTCCAGAACCCTAGAAATGGGGGGCTGCTTTATTACCATCTTTGGAATTTTCCTAAACATCCAGGTTTGGTGTTACTATTGTGCACAGAGTTGAAGCTGATGGCAGGCAGAGTTAAGTGCAAGAGCCGGAGAGTGTTGGAGTCCAGAGAGGATTTTGATTGGCGCCCGTCCCCTAGGAGGACTAGGGGAGGAGCTCCATCACGGGGCTCATTTTGCGGAGCTGACAGACTGAACATATGCAGACAAGCACGGTTTATCGGTTGCTCCATTCTGGGCAAGTAGCCAGGATTAAGAGACCAAGGGGGCTGGGCTGCTTATGAAAATAAGTGAGATTTTCTTCTTAGTTAACCTTCTTAAGTTAAACCTGATACAAGATGACATGAAGAAGCAATCATTTTGATTAGGCCAACTTAGAGTCACAGAAGTTTTATACATTTTATAATTAAATATGAACAATTCTGTGTAAGTCTGTTATCAAAGTTGTGTTAGTCTTTGAGATGATGGGACCCCGAATTAAATGGATATTTGAACTCTTTGCAGTAATGAAAATGTAAGATCTCAGTTGTCCTAAACAGCCTCTGACTATGAAATCTGAGATTATAACAAAATGTACATTAGGCAGCAAACCCCAGTGAGAAGCCATCGTTTGTTTACAAGTCCTGATTTATTTTAATTGTCATCTGAACACTGACTTGTTCCTGTTTGGGTTTGGCCAGCCTGCAAAGATCCAGTGCAAAAATTACTGAAAACACATTATCCTTCCAGTGTAACCACTGTCAATATTTTTTTCTCCATGCTTCTCATTGCTCCAGCAGATGGACATTTTTATGTCCATCCATACAACACAAACATCTTTTTAAAAAGCAATATCCACATCACAAGAACAAATAATCATCAAATCACAAACATGACGAAATGGGTGGCAAACAATTCTAACAAATAAATAAATGAATGAATAAAACATACAAATACCAAGATATGAATAATAAAAACATAAAACATCGTGTTGACTGCTGCTAACATGTCTGAGATCCTGTTGGCAAAAGATCTGAAGATGAGGAATTGGCTAACAAAGTCACAGAAAATGAAAACATTGGTTCAGCCAAATGCTAAAAATACATTTTAAGTAATTATAATTCATTAGCCACCCAACTATATTGGACCCAGGCTTAGCATTCTGTAAGTATGGAGCCATTAATACATGTGAACCCTGGAACAGAGTAAGAAAACAGTACATAAGCATTTATTGGCCCTGTATTGCATTTTACATTATTCTCCATTAGCTGCTACAATTCAAAATACATTTCCAGAATTGTGAAAGTACTCATGGAATTTGCTTTCTTTCTATAAAACAGAATTTTCTTAGGCCATTTTAAAAGCTGAAGCATTGACCAGCCAAAATTATTCTTCATTCTCCTTACGGTATCCTCTTTTAGATATCTCCAAGAACAGGTCGTCCTTGTGTTCTGAAAGATGCCTATAAATACAAGTAGTCTTCAAATTACAATGGCAATTAGAATAATTTCTGTTGCTAAATGATGGAATTGTAAAGTGTGATGTGACATGACAACATCACCTAGCGATGGCAATCCCTCTCCAGCCTCTGTTACCATTATTGAAGTTTGTGCGTTGTTAAGCACGCACCTCCTTGCACCTTCATGCTGACTTTCAACAAACAAACTTGGGAAGGTGGCAAGAAGTTACAAGTCCCAGTAAGTTTGCAAGCAGGCTGACAGGTGGGAAACAGAGCAAGGGAGTGTGCGGATGGCCAAGGCGGTACGGACTTGAAGTGGCTGCTGCTGGGAGAGCAAGCACGATTGGTAAGAGAGGCACAAGCACAGTGGGGCTTGGGGCTACAATTGCAAGGGAGAGGGTGCATGAGTGGGAGAGATTTACCTGAGCTGTTTACAACCTTCCATGCCAGCTTCCCCATTGACTTTGGTTGTGAGAAGCTCGCCAGGAAGAGCAAGTGATTGTGAACATTGCAAGAGTCATGGGTACCAAGTACCAGAGTTTGATCGCATGACAGGAGGGGTCCTGGGACAGCTAGAACTTCAAGGACTGATTGTAACCACCACTTGTTCAGTACCGTCATAACTTCAAATGGTTACTGGACTCATGGCCATTAATGGAGGACTACCTGTATCTATCTGAGGGTTGGCATCCATTTCCTTTGCTCTTTGATTAGTAACTTCCAAGCAGCCGTTCTTTCTTTGGATCTCTTGAGCAGCCAAGACAACACCCTGGCTTCCACAATTTTACAGGGCTTTTCTGTTTATTGTTTTATTTCTTGGTTCTTTTTTCATAATGTGGTACATTATGTCTGTGCTGGGACTTAGTTTTACTCTGTACAGCCTCTTTTAATTGCTTACAACTAATGCCTAAATTTAAGACAGATTAAAGAAATGTTTGCGACAGTGGCAGATATTTGTAACTCCAGGATAGGATGAGGTTGGAAATTTGTTCTCCAAGCTTGTGGGTTCGTTTCCAAATGTTTCGTTACATAACCTGGGAATAAAACATTCAGAAACCAATCCACAAGCTCAGAGAATGAACTTCCACCCTAATAAATGTTTCAGTTGAAGAAAAAAATCAGGCTCTTCAACCTCTTTTTTGGGGGAGGCAATGCTGGCAAGAACAAGAAAACTGATTTGATACCTCCTTTTTCTAGGTGACTGATGTTGCATCTGTCATGATGTCTAGCAACATAAAAGACAGTCTTGAGCTTCAAGTGGCAGAATTGGAAATGCTTTTGTCTATGTTTCCTAATAAAGGAGAAATAACTCTTCAAGATGAAAATGTTTTCGAGAATATTCAGAGGTACCTGAACAATACAACTGAAAATCTCCTGCCTAAAATTGAGTATTCAGTTGCTGTTCCTATAAATGAAACCAAGGTGAGGCCATCTGTTTTCATTGATTATTATTGAGGAATTCCATTTGTACTTCAGTTTAGTAAACATCTGTGAATCAATCTCAGTAAAATTACTAATTTTAACCAATAGGCCTAATGCATATTTGGTTGAATTTTGCCTTAGTTGTTTTTTTCAGCTGTAGATTACATTATAGTACTGCATTTAGAGATTAAATAAATGATTATAAGCTGTTTTTAGTTAACAGTGTTGCTTCACTGGACATATTTTTACAGACTTCTTTTGGGTATCTTTTTTTTTTTAAATTTATGTATCTGGGGCCCCAAGATCATCTACAACTGAATGTTTACTGAAGAATTTTGTTCCATTTCTGAAGTTTGTTTTTCCCCTTCTCCTTTAAATCTTGATCTGTGATCTATGAGCTAGCTCGGGGGTCTCCAACCTTGGCCACTTTAAGACTCGTGGACTTCGACTTTGCTGGCTGAGGAATTCTGGGAGCAGAAGTCCACGAGTCAAGGTTGGAGACCCCTGAGCTAGAACAGCTTCTCTAGATAAAATGAAGGGAGCCATTTAGGCATGAAGTCCAGCCTATTCAATCCAGAAATCCCAGTTCAGGCATCCTGATTATCCAGTCTTTGCTTGAACATATCTGATTTTGCTTTGATTTCAAGATAGTTCCAACAATGCATTAAATGAAATAGTTGCTTGCTCCAGGTTAGTTTTCATCTTCTCTTTTTAAAGTCGAGCATTTTTCTTTTACAACCTGTAAGTAGGGTGTCCATGATTAACTACTATTCCATCACAGGGCCCATTCAAAGTTAGTAGCACCAAACAGAGACTTAGGACTGCTGCTGGAAGTCTCAGCGTTCCCCAGTCACATGATCACCATTTGGGTGCTTGCAATTATAAGTCACAGCATTCCATAGTCACATGACCATCAGTTGTGACCTTCACTGCCTCTTATAAGCAAAGTTAATGGCGATAAGGTCACAATTGGTGATTACATGACATTGCACTTGTCTTATGGGATTCGCTTAATGACCACACCTGGAACTGCTGTAAGTCAGCATGGTCAAGTGATGTTGCACTTTATGGCTGTGTTGCTAAGCAAAAGAGTTCCTAGTTCCAGTTACTATTGTTAACCAAAGTCTACCTGTGATTGTCAGTGAATCTTTTTCCCTCAAATTGTATCCCTGTGAATTATTGCTCTAGGCGGTGGAGAACCATGATCTTACAGTGAAATAAACATACTGTAAAGATGAACTTATTGCAGTTGTGAATGTATGATATCTTCCAGACCCAAGAAATTGTACTGTATCAGAGGTCAGTCCACTGAACAGAGCGTTTAGCATTAGAATTAGAAACTTCAGCATTGCTAAAGGCTTGTGTCGTGTTCTTTAAAGTTAAGGCCTAATAATGTGTGTGCTTGGATATCACATCAATTAACTGAAATGATTTTTATCATTTTGTAACATAATCTGATTTATAAAGAAAAACAGTATCATCAATGAAAAGAAAGCTGGAGCTGGTGAAAAATTGGTAAAAAAGAGGAATTGCCGCCAGGAGGATAGATCAAAGTGCCAAAAGTTTAGCTTGCTGAGAGTTTATTTAAACTTCTTCCTTTTTTGTGAAGTAAATGAAAACTCATATCCAATTTTATATTCAATCAAGAGTCACAATACAGCCATATGGTAGCTGTATCTTCTATTCTAATATTATTGCTAACTAGCTTTGTAATGTTATTACACTGATTATAAAACATGAACTTTACCTAATCCAGAAATAAGTTACCTGCCTGCAGGCATGGGACTTGCAACTTCCTGTCAGCTTCCCCACTAATTTTGGTTGTGGGGAGGCCAACAGGATGTTCCTCCATTAATAACCCTGAGTTCAGTTAACCATAGTAACTGGGGCCGCAGGGACTGCCACGCTAAGTTGCACTTTATGGACAGCATTGTTTAGTGATGGAAACAATTCCAGTCACAGTTGCCATCGTTAAACAAGAACTACCTGTGTCAGGGGTTCAAGAACTTGTACATTATATCAGCTCTGTGTGTTATGCAGTAATCTTAATTTGTAAGTGCCATACTTAGAGCTCTATAGTGTAAGCACATGCATGAAAAGGCTGATGGCTGAACATAGAATTGTCTGATATACTTTCATTCTTGTACAACCTGTACTGTATGCAAATTAGTAAACATTATCCCTTATGGCATATAGGATATGCAAAATATTTGTACGATGGGAATATTTTTTTAATGAATTGGTTTTAGGCTTTACTGAAATAAAAAAGTACTTACATAAATATATTGCAACTGGATTCCTGTATTTGGTGTAGTTTCCCCCCNCCCCCCCCCCCCCAAATTGCTTAAGTACAAAATATGTTATTTGTCTCCCCCCCCCACCTTTTTTTTTAGGCCATTGTAGATTTGCAGGTGGAATTGCCTCACAGTTACCCCTATGTGACACCACAACTTTTTGTGAGATCAAGTACACTAGACAGGCAACAACAGTTGCAGCTCAATAAAGACCTTACCTCTTATATTTCTACTTTGGAGCCCGGAGAACTTTGTATATGTGCAGCTGTTCGGTGGTTACAGGATAACAGTACATTCAGAGTACAAAACAGTGAAGTTTGTGAAAGAACAAGAAGGAAAAAAACAGTCAAAACACCATTTAAACGCATGTGGATTTACAGCCATCATATATACCGACAAGAACTAAGGAAAAAGATCTTTGAATATGCAAAGAAATTAAATTTGACTGGTTTCTGCCTAGCTGGGAAGCCTGGGGTGATTTGCGTGGAGGGCACAAAAGAAAATTGTGAAGAGTTTTGGCATATTATTAGATACCCCAATTGGAAACACATTTCCTGCAAGCATCTTGAGACTGGAGATGTAGAAGGAAATGGAGAAAATTTTCGCCTCTTTCAGACCTTTGAAGATTTACAGTTTCAAGCTCATGGTGATTATGGATTAAGGAATGACTATCACATGGACCTTGGTCAATTCCTAGAATTTCTTAAGGTTCATCAAAGTGAACACATATTTCAGATCTTGTTTGGCATTGAAGGAAAAAGTCCTGACACTTAGCACAAGTTTATTCCCTCTCTGGTTCTTGACAAGGTTTTGAAATCTTCAAGCAAGAGCAAGTGTGCTAGGAGGACAGTTCTGAGTTATATTTGTATGAATTCAAGAGGGAGGATTGGTGTGATTAAAAGATATGATATAGTAAAATAAAATCCAGTCTTTATACATTTCAAAATGCCTACATCTCTGGAGATCAGAACATGACACAGAGCATAAAAAAATAAGTGGTAGGGCTGAGAAACTTGTCTTCAAATCCATAAAGCAGCCATCATATCAATTATTTGGGCTTGTATAGATACTTATAAACTGCTTCCAGATGAATCCATATCTTTGTAAGCAGACAACCCAACTTATTTTAACAAAGCCTCCATCTGTTGCTAAGCTTATCTTTTAAAGTATGTTAAAGAAGATTCTCAGGCTTGCCTAGAAGTTGAGTCACGGCATCTAGACTTTTTCTCTCTTTCTCTCTCTCTCTCTCTTTCTTTCTTTCATGTTTGAAACATTTCGCTGCTTATCCAGGTAGAGTACAGTAGACTAAAGAAACTGCTTGGATAAGCTGCGAAACATTTCTGACCCCCCAAAAAAAGAAAAGCCCAGTTGCCCTGACTGAACTTCCAGACATCTTTTAAAAAAGTAGTACAACTCTAAAAAGTATATTAACACCTCATTCCTGTGTTGTGCATTATGACAGACAAAGTCACTTCAGCATTTTGAGAAGAAACCAATTCATACTGCAGATGTATCTGCTGGGGTTTGCAAGAAGCATTGGGTCACTACAACAGAACAAAATCTCCAGCAGTGAGTTTGAGACTCACAGGGTGTCCTTCAATTCCAAAATCTCTGGTATTTCCATCCCCTTAAGGCTAGGTCCCACTGGCCGATGGATGCAAAACGTATGCAAAAAGGACACAGCGGACGAGCAAAATTTCAGGGGTGCTCCATCCATTGTCATCCGCTCCAAAAAGTGGCAAAAATTTGCATAAACAGAATGGAAAAGAAAGGAAAAGAACAGATGTGGGTAGTATGTAGTGGGGATGTTAAGCGGATGTTCATAGGAAGCCTAGAGGATGTATATAGGATGCAAACCGTTCACTGCTCATCCTTTCTATTTCCGTGCGACTAACGCTGTGTAGACGTTCCGTGTATCTTTTGTTTCCTCCCTCTTTCCGTTTTCAGCTGCAACGGATGTGAGTTGAGGGGATGCCCAGAGGATGCAGAGAGGATACAGCGGACGTTTAACAGATGATAAACGGACATAGAACGTTTGTTGCTTGGATGTCACGGATTTACATCATACACAGTGGAAAGTTCATCCGTTCACAAAGTTTTGTGCAGCTCAAAACTTCTTGAGCGGATGAAATCTCAGTGGATGGATGCTTGACGGTTAGAGCGTATGAAACACGTATGCAGTGAGTACACAACGGATGCATAGCGTTTTCCAACGTTTTTTAACATTTTACATCCTCTTTGCATCCGTTGGTGCAGTGGGACAGGGCCTTTAGTTTGTTTTTGAACATTTTCCATTTAATTCTGCTTCAGTTATGACTCATAGAAACATTAAAACATGCCTTCTGAGATTGGAGTAGCCTGATAAAGAGTTAAAAGGGAGATCGACACCACGAACTTGAATCTAAATCCTTCACACTGAGCAGAGCTAAGGCAGGAAAGAATTGCTAGGAATTTCCTTAAAATGTACTAGGATGGGAGGAGTATGTCTCTGTTAATATAAAGCCTTAAATGGCATCATCACCATTCAACAGCAAACTGTAAAACGGCCAATAGGATTGTTTCATGGTCAAGTTTTTTAAACTTTCGAATTCCATTGAAAATTTGGGAGAGGGAGAATTTCAATGCAAAAGTTATCAGTGGCAGAAAAGGTTCACCAAATGACACTTCTCACTGATCGACAAACTACAGCCATAGATCAAGCAAGCATAGTCTACTTGAAATGAGAGAACACCATTAAACCTGTGTGAAAATCTTCCACAAAGGTACATTAGCAGACAAGTTGGCTAGTGAAGGGAGGACTTAAAGTAGCCTTGTTAAATTAAACAACCCCAATTATGCTTGAAGTAATTCTACTGATACATGCTTTATATTAATATTATTTCATCTGAATTTAATGGCAAAACCAGTTAACAGAATCACCATTTTGTACAGATACTTAATGAAGACTACCTTTTACTGAATGATCCTCCTGCAGTAAGTGTTGCCGAGCAGGAATCTAGGAAATGCTCTTCCAAAGAACAAGGAAATTATTATATCCAAATTATTTTTATTTACCTATATGTTTAGATTGTAACTTAAAGCGAAAAACATTAACATTTGTAACCCCAAACCCACATATCTAAAACACACTGCTGCTAAAAGTTCTAAGTTAACAAAAGATGGAAATCAACCCATTTCTTTTTAGCTCCATTGCTAAAATGTTGCGTTCTTTGATTAAACTTTTCTTGTCTGTATTTTCATCGCTTTTTCGGGCCAAATATAAGAGTCTGTCAGAAAGCTTTCATAATTAGTGTTGTACATCTGGGAGCGGATGAATGCTTCCTTGTCTTCTGGTTCAGGGTAGAAAGTTGCTGTCTTGTTTTTGTAGGCTTGCTCTGCAATCTAGGAGAACAAGACAAATCCCTCATTGTTAGAATTCATCGTGGCCTGAGCAGCAGCATGATACTCAATGAGGAAAATTCAAAATATAATAACCAGGTATCAAATTTCCACCATACAGCCAGCAATAAATCTGTGTGGTGTCCAAGGGAAGACATTCCTAGGCATCATACCCTTTGAAAGGAAGTGTTGCAAGCCACAGCAGTCGTAATTGTTAATTCACATCAGTTTCATTACTAAATGTGAATGTTTTTCAACTGGGAGCGAAAACTTTCAGTAGTTCCAAGATTTCACACCCATTTGCACTCTGACTCAGGTGACCCTGAGGGTACAAATAAACTCCTAAGTGGCCTCAAGGACTCTCAGAGTGCTAACAACCAGATGACTGCAAAGAAATATGATCCTTCCATGCCCCTCCATCCAGCCAGAACTAACCCTTCTACCCCTGCCCCCCCCATCCTGCCAGAACTGATGAAGCAAAACATCTTCAAGAAAAAAGCATTTCTTTGTCTAAAAACAAAACAAAGCATATTCCAGTTGTTTTTGAAAAAAGCACCTTTCATTCGGATGGGAGCATTTCATATTAAAGTAGTCAAGTTAGGGAGGCCTCTTAGATTCATTGCAATAAAGGGCCAACTCACCAAGCGCATCCAGCTCTTTATTAAATAAATATGTAATAATTGGCAGTGAACTTAATCCTGCCATCCCAACTTTCTCAGATACTGTTTCCATTCTAACGCCCAAACAATATTTACAGGACTGCCGTTTAAGTGATCTTACAGTGTGAACTTCACTGCATTCAGTGCATGTAAATCATTGTAACCTTACAGTTAATGTTCCAAATAATATGTCAATGCAATTCACATAAAGAACAGATAGTCCTCATTAAGTAACCACAACTGGGTCTAGCAATCATTAAGCAAAGGTTCCTATTGAAATTGTGACTGTTGTTATTATCAGCTTTCCTTTGCTTTACAAACCTGAAAAGGCCCTAAATGTGAATAAAATTATTTTTTCAGTCTAACTGGTGGTAAATGAAACAGTCACTAAATGTGGCTACTTGTATTGTGGCTATGGAGATTTTTGGTCATCCTGGTCATGGTTGTCCCAAAGGTGCTTTTTCAAGAGGCTACTGGCCTTTCTGGTTTTTCTTTGAAGACATTTCGTTTCTTACCCAAGAAGCTTCTTGAATGAGAAGTGAAATGTCTTCAAAGAAAAACCAGAAAGGCCAGTAGCCTCTTGAAAAAGCACCTTTAGGACTACTTGTATTATGTTTACATACAGAGTCAAAGACTTTGGAAATCTCCACGTGCATTCTTAGCCCAATAAAACACTGCCTTAGGATTGAAAGGGCAGAATACATTTGCAAAATTATTCTTGAAAATCTTAGAAATTCAGTGTATTTCATTTACATGAATTTAAAGAGATCTGATAATAAAATTCCCTTCGGGAAAACTTTGACCCTATTAAACCTGCAGACTCAAATAACCAAATTGTATTTTTTGTTGTTGCTTTGTTCACAATAACTAAATACAGATATAAATTTTGGGAAGAAGAACAAATATATTGAACTGTACCATTTTTCTCACTGCTTAAAAATATAGTAAATGAAAGTTTTACTCCACACAAAAAAATGCAGATTTCAAACAAATTCTTTGACAATTGAATTAGCTTTAAATATTGAAAATGTCTGCATTATCAAGTTGATGAGGATTAAATATGACAACCAGCTTTAAAATTGTTACCAGATGTGCCCCAAGAGAAGCAATTCCTTACTGATAACAACAAAGCACGAATAAAAGAATTGGCAAGCTTGTAGAAAATGAAAAATGAATAAGGCCCAAGGAGTGAAAAAGTTAGTCAAACTATACCAGAAGCCAAAGATTTGTGACTGAACCTCCATTTGTTTATGTTCCAACTGAATTAGATCTGTATTGCATTTCACTGACTCCTTCACTGTTATTTGTCTTGCTGGATAAAACTTGCATACCTTTGTAATACTGATGTTAGAAAATATGACTAAGGAAAGTCAGCTGAACTCCTCAACAGTCATGGAAGTTGTTTCAAAGGAAAAAAGGGCTGTGGAGAATATATATCTTACAAGAGATCCTCAAAGGAAGGGAAAGGAGAAGAAGAGGGACAAGGCTAGGCTAACATCCACTTTTTTCAAAGTGGATGTTAGAAACCAGATTTAGACTAATCTTAAAAAGTTGCAGAAGAGAATGAATTCACATCAAAGTAGTTTCAACAGGGACTAGGTCAAACAATGGTATAATGTAGGTTTAGTTTGCTATAATTTTGTGCTACAATTATTTGATTAAAATTACTTATTGTATACATTTTGTAACTGAAACGGAAAAAAATCCTAACAACTTCTTTTTGAATCGCAGAGTAATGGGCTATGAGAATAACCTTGAGGGACAAAAAGAAGAGTCACCCTCAAGACAAGACCAGATAAGAAAAAATAAGAGTCCAAAGCAGGAATGTAATTTGAGAAAGCATCTCATACTTGACCCTCCCTGGTATTCTTGAACATAACAGCAGAAAGAGGGAAGTTACAGTCATACCTGCAAGATTCTGTTACCATAACCTTATAATGAAAGTAACACTAGGATTAATAACCTTATCTTGAAGGGCTGACACATGATACGATTAGTCAGTGAAGAATGAACTTACTTTCACAGCAATTTTAAGAGAGACATCTCGAATTGCAACTAAAGGTGGATATAAACGGCCCTCATCTAAATGCTTCTTTGATACCTGTTGGCATATAACCTAGGAAGAAAAAGTATGTATATATATTAGATGCATGTATTGCTAATACCTTTGTTTAAAGAAGAAAAAACTTACCTTAAATTAAAAAAAAAATCAGGAATCAAATTGATGGGAGTTTTAAAGAACATTATCTTCATCTCTGATACCTATTGGTTTGCCTACTTTTTTCTGATCCAATGTTCTGATCATATATATATATGTGTGTGTGTGTGTGTATCTTTGGTTATTCGGGTTTTCTCCCGCATAAAATTGGAATAACCAAAGATCTACCTGAATAACCAAAGATCCACATACAAATACCCGTGAAAACCTCAGAAAACACACACACACACACACACACACATA
>BHFT01018906.1:16931-43343 GCA_004320025.1 Laticauda laticaudata | reverse complement strand
ATGCAGTGAGTACAAAACGGATGAATCACGTTAACCTACGGATGGCAATGTTTCTCTCCGTTTTACATCCTCTTTCCATCCGTTGGTGCAGTGTGACATGGTCTTAAGCTGCTGCAGGGAGTTCACACAGACTGACTGCAAATAACAGCATCACAAAGTAGCAATAATGGTGCATTGGAATATCTCTGCCTACAAGCAAGAACTGGGAGAACAACAAAACTAAGAAAGTAATAGAAAATGAAGACACTAAAGTGCTCCAACAGACACGTACTGCCACATGTTATCACAGATAAAACCACTGTCAATATGAAAAGAGTCTGTATAGTAGATGTTGCAGTACCTGGAAAGTGCTGAATACAAAAGAAAGAACTGGGGAAAAAAATCACATTTAAAGATCTTCAAATAGAAGTAGAATGACTGTGGAAAAAAAATAAAGATATAACAACAACAACAACAACAACAACAACAACAACAACAACAACAACAATAATAATAATAATAATAATAATAATAATAATAATAAGCACCTTGGGTGCAATTGCAAAACATCTGAAGCACCATTTGAATAGCATTGGCATTGACAAAATCACGATCAGTCAATTGCAAAAGGCAGCTTTATTTGGAAAAGCTTACATCTTGTGACAATACTTTAACACCATAAAACAACATTTGCTTGATAGGATATATGCCATATCTAACATATCTAAACATCTGACTTACTGTGCAACCACCAATCATAGTAATAGATGTGCCCTAGAAGCAGTAAGTGAAAAATGTCTCATTTCCTAATTGGAAAAAAAAAGCAGGTAATTTGTTCTAATCAGTTAAATTAAAGATTGCCTGTGATAAATTTCTATTAATGTTAGTGGTTTGTATCAGAAAAAAATGAATAAAAATGGCTTATCACATATCAGTACATGAAAGTGTTGCAGTTTCTGAATTGTCCTGAATTTAAATATGTCTGCTGGAGTGGAATCAACTATCCTATTCTCGGCATGAGATTACCTTGGATTCCCTGGTGTTATTTCTGATAGTTATTTTGAAGTATTGTGTTTTAAATTCATTAACTTATTAAATTATGTTTAAAGCAAAATGACAGAAAAAATATAGTGGAAATTCAGGTGGAATCATCTCTTCTATTCATGCTTTCAGGTCTTTTTTTCAATCTCTATGGCTTCTCTGATGATTCTGTGGCTGGGGTTTTCTATAGTGCTAGGTTTGGTGCCATGAAGTTGATGTTGTGGACCTGTGGCTTTCATGTGTTGGACTTAGTGAGGAGGTGTGTTCCAGCTTTTTTTAGCTGCATTTTTGTTGTTCATCCAGGCGGGTACTTTATTCTTCTATTGGGTCTGTCCAATGTATGTGCTGGGTTATATGCACATTGGAACTTCGTATATGCCTTGGTTTCCAAGTCAATTTTGTCTTGGGTGGTTTTTTTTAAGGATTGGCTGCTATTTTTTGTCAATATTTGAAGGCAGTCTTGATGTGATGCCTGTGTGGTGTCTTACTGATTTTGTCTGTAGTACCAGCTGTTTCCATAGGTCTATCTTCTAGGTCTCTGTTTATTGTCTTGGTGTGTTTTTGTGGATTCAAGCTGGTTGATCGGTGGTGCATTCACCAGACTGTCAATCAATTGAAGCCTGCACTCTCAAATAGAAAGATCTCCACACCACAAGCCAGGCAAAACACCTGGGCAAAACAGACTCCTCTGATACCTCCAGCTCGAAACATCCCCCACAGGCACCCAGATGAAACCTAGCTTCCTAATAGATAACAGGCTGTCCTTTCACATGAAGCCAAGCTGCACTGGAAAGCCTCCAGTGCAGGAGGCAGAGTGTTGCCAGCCAATTCAAAAGCCAACAAAACAGACAAGAAGAAACCAAAAGAAACACCAATCAAACAAACTTCCAAGTCCAATAAACAAAGACCAAAACTCCCAACCAATCAGGATGTAGAAAAAAACATCCTTGCCATTAGGCTAGCCTCAAATTTAAACCAAACTTTGCTGTGAGACCCTGACCCACAACAAACTCTTATCAGAAGCCGTTGATGATGGCAGATGAGGATTTCTGGCTGAAAACGTTGCTACAACTTTAAAGCACTTACAATTGAGATGGGGATAATACCTGAAGGAAGCTTGAAAGAGCACACATGTAAGTACCTGTGAAACTTAAAAAAAACAAATACTGCCCTCTACGGGGAGGAATAAATAGCCAGATCAAAAGCTATGAGAAGCTGGAAGTTAAAAGAGCAGGGAATTTATGGGACCTTGAAATTCCTATGCAGCTGCAGAGACAACAATGCCAACACCAACCTGCTTCAAATAACATTTCATCACAGCACAGCATCTTCGAAATGTATCCGAAAAAGAACTGAGATGGCTCTACTCAGAAACGAAGTTCACAGTAAAAGATTCCAAAATTGGATCCAGTTAAACAAAGATTTGCTAGCACTACACCTGGAATTGAGCAGCAAAATCCACCTCTACTTTGGGATAAGATAAAACAACTTACAACTTTGGAGAGATGAAACTGAAACCACTACAAAAAATGAAAAACTCTCAAAGGAAACTAAAGAAATTAGAACATGACAAGAAAACCCCAACAACTCACAACACCTGAAACAATTAGTATATAACATTTCCAACCAGAGAACTCACCAAAACAGAAACAGATGTACCTAACCAAAGGATTCAATTATGCCATGGCAACCCAAAAATTATCCCCACAGAAATCCATCATTATGTGCAGTAGAATTCCAGCCTAACCAAATTAAATTACACATGAAGCTGACAGAATAAGACACCAGGTTTCTAACATCTTATGCACAGCCAAAACCACCGAAAATTAACTTTGAAAAAGATTGAATTCAAGCATTACAAAACCCTGAAAAAAATGATAACAGCATAATAATACTCCCAGCAGACAAAGGGAATGGCACAAGTAAGCAATGGATAGAAAAGACTACGAAACAAAATGACAGACCTACTCCAAGGACTCCACATACAAAACCGATAAACACAGACCCAACCACAATATCTTGGGAAAAATTAACCAAGATAGAAAATTTATAACCAGCCACATAAGCAAAGAAAATCCAACAGACGATCATCCCAGAGAAAAATCTTCCAAGATGCCCCAAATTATTATGGCCTCCCTCAAAATACACAAAGAAGGCATTACTTGCAGGACCCCATTAGTCAGCTCCATAGGAGCACCATTACAAACTAGCTAAAACTTTAGCAAAAACACTAAGCCCCATGCTGAAACCCGCAGCTCATATGTACAAAAACTCATACCACTTCTTAGTAAATGATCAAAGATCTACCTTGGAACCAAGAAGATCTGTTGCAAGTTTCAACGTGGTTTTCACTATCACGTCAAGTTCCCGATAAAAGAAACTCTTGAAATATCAAAATAAATACCAACCAGCTAAAGACCCTCATGGAAACTAACAGAACATGCCTAACCATGGATTTACAAAGACCATCAAATTACATACGTCACCACCATTGAACGCGCACCGCCCCCCTAAAGCGTAGCCACGCCACCCGCCTCATGCCAACCGCTCACCTGAGATTCAACTCCGACACCCGCGCTAACCTGCCCCCACCCAACGAACCGCACTCAGCACCCACCGATCCACATCCCGGCCCGACACCGCCGCAGGCCCCCCCCCACCCTCCCGGCAGCCCTTACACCCGGAACCTCCAACTCACCCCCACAAATACAAGCAATTGAGTGCCTATATACGAATGCACTGTCCCTCTGCAAACCTGTTGAGAACGCATCCAGCCTGCAATCCGACACAACGCCTGTGGAGATGCCATTCCAAACATGGAAGATTAATTAGCGTTAATTCCTGAAATGGTACAGGGGAACATAAATTCCAAGCACACAGACACACCTCATCACAGGAAACGGATAAACCAACAACTACCATTCTAGATGTACTAATCTACAAAAGAGACAGATGGCCAAACTGGAAACACCGTAATACCAGAAGAAAACACACACGAACCACTACGTCAACGCCCAATCACACCACGCACCCAGCCACAGATATGATTCCGTGGACAAAACCTAATTAACAGACCCAAACGCCTGGCAGACAAGACACATATAAAGACAAACTATGCACCCTGACTACAAGTATTGACAACCAATGGCTCCACAAAAAAACAAAAATCACCAGCCGCGATCCTAGCAAAACACACAAGACATAACAGAGACCTAGAGATCAACAGACCTATGGAACAGCTGTCCGTGCCCTACATAAGAGGTACTACAGACAAAATCAGTAAGATACTAACACAGGCATCAATCAAGACTGCCTTCAAAACAGAAAAAAAATAGCAGCCATCCTTAAAAACCAAAGAAAAATTGACCTGGAAAACCAGGCATTTACGCAAGTTCCTGTTGCATCATCGCCCGCCAGATACATTGGACAGACCAACAGAAAGAATAAAGTTACCCTGCCTAGATGAACACCAAAATGAGTAAAAAAGCTGGACACACCCCTCACTTAGTTCCAAACACATAAAAGCCACAGGTCACAGCAATCAACTTCAGTTGGCTACTAAAACCTAGCCACCATAGAAAAAACGGCCACGCCCACAGAATCATCAGAGAAGGCCATAGAGATTGAAAAAAGACCTGAAAGCATGAATAGAAGAGATGGATTTTTTCACCAGACTGTCATCAAATTTGGAAGCTTGCACTCTCAAATAGAAAGATCTCACAACACCACAAAGCCAGGCAAACACCTGGGCACAAACAGACTTCCCTCTGATACCTCCAGCTCAAACACCCCCTACCAGGGAACCCAGATGAAACTAGCTTCTTAATTAGAATAACAGCCTTGTCCTTTCACTACGAAGCCAAGCTGCACTAAAAACCTCCAGTAGCAGGAGCAGAGTGTTGCCAGCCACAAAGCCACAAAAACCCAGACTAGAAAAACCAGAAAACACGCAATCAAACAAGGCTCCAAGTCCAATAAACACGACCAAGGACTTCCCAACCAATCGGATAGGCTTAGCGCTCAAATTTAAAAACCAAAGGCTGTGAGGACCCTGACCCACATACAAACTCCCATACAGAAGCCTGAATGATGGCGAATGAGATTCTACTGAAACGTGGTGCTACAGACTTTAATAAAGCACTACAATGAGATGGGATAATAACCTGAAGGGAGCTGAACAGCACACATTTGTAAGTACTCCGCGAAAACTTGAAATATATATATATATATATATATATGCTGTTCAGCTTTTCTTTCAGGGTATTTATCGCCACGTCATTGGTAGTTGTGTTCTTTTAAAGTTGTAGCAACGTTTTCGGCAGAATCTCATCTGCCATCATCAGGCTTCTGTTATTGAGTTCGTCTGTGAGTTCACAGCCGTTTCAGTTTTAAATTTGGGGCTAGCCTACTGCTGTGCCAGAATGGTTTTTTCTTCATCCTCATTGGTTGGGAGTCTTGTTCTGTGATTATTGTTCTTGACAAATAAAGACCAATAAACACAGACCAAGACTCCCAACCAATCAGGTTAGTTTCATGGAAGTAATTATGTGGTTCTTCTGAATCAGTATAATTTACTTCTGCATGCTAATATTTTACACTGCAGGCTTTGATGTGAAATAATGTAATTATGCATTTGAAAAATGAAGCATTAATACAATTTTTGACTCATATTTATGCAATGATAATAAGTTGCATGCTCAGTTATCTGGGATAGAAATTGCAAATAAGCTGTACTTAAGAAGAAAGCTTTATCTCTTAATCTAATCCTTAAATTTGTTTGATTGAACTCCCACCAGGTAAAGCAAGGAACTCAACAGTGCCAGCACTCCTGAATTGGAGGACAAGATGATATCATAACTTAGTCCATGGCATTCTATTAGTGGGAAAATCTGATTTCTGCAGCCTGACTGCAGCATAACAAGCAGTTGCTCAAATCAGAGGGAAATTAACTAAGATATCTACCATGCCTCTTCATTTTAAATAGAAGTGATTCTGCAACTGTTATTTATATTGCAAGCAGAATACAGAAATTCAGTAAGCAGTGCTACTTTCTTAAAGAAGAGCAAAAGAAATCCAAAGCTATAATTAGACAATGTCTTCATTTTGCAGCAAAAAAAAAAAAAGAGGTGTCTTCCTCAAACTACCCTCCCATTCTCACAATATTTTCCATAGGAATGGTTGCAGGGATAAAATTTAATTGCTACTAACAAATGCTAGTGAATCCGTAATGCCACATAACAGAGTGAGCTCCCATTACTTCTCTCAGCTTCTGCCAACCTAGCAGTTCGAAGGCATGTAAAAATGCAAGTAGAAAAATAGGGTCCACTTTGGTGGGAAGGTAACAGCATTCTGTATGCCTTCAGTGTTTGGTCATACTGGCCACATGACCATGGAGATGTCTTCAGATAGTGCTGGTTCTTTGGCTTAGAAATGAAGATGAGCACAGCCCCCTAGAGCCAGAAATGACTAGTACACACGTGCAGAAGAACGTTTACCTTTTACCTCACAAATGCTATGCTTACAAATCACCATCTGATCACAGTGATCCTTTTTATTTTATGCTGGTCACTCTTACCCTAATGTTCTTCTAACACTGGAAAAAAATAATATTGTTGGAGTCTGCTAAGAAATTATTTGGACATCAGCTTTGGTTAGTAACTGAGTTTTGCCTCATGTTCAATAATACAGCAAGTAGAATGACTTTCTAACAATATTCTCCTCCTCCCATTTTTACAATCCAATTTGGGGAAAGCGGAATTTCATTAAAAACAAGTGTTCATTAAAGCAAAATGGTTTCAACTGATATCATTTCTGTAAATTTACATTTTTTGTATAATTAAGCAATTGATACAATTCACATCATTTGTGTCTATTTATGACATTTGTACAAATGACATAAATTGGTGCAATGGATATAATTCACATTTTGCCAATTTGTTTTAATGGACATTTGATTTTAATGGATACAATTAGGCCATATTCCACACATGATGTACACTGACACAAATGCTATAAATTACAGTCACTGGTTCTATCACAGCATTCCATCTCTAGTTTCAGCAGTCAGTAAGAAATCAAAGTGGCAGAACTTGGTACCATAAATAACGAATTAAAACAGTACTGCTTGTCAGTACAATTTTCAATAAGCACTGAAAGGAAATGCACGGACCATTTATCTGTTCATTAGCAACTCATGGATGGGAGGGTCTAAAAAGGCAAGATGGCAGTTGTAACAAACAGCTTTACCTAAGTAACTTTACCTAAGTAAAGGTAGTCCTTGAGTTACAACAGTTCATTTAGTGACCATTTGAAGTTTCAATAGCATTGAAAAAAGTGAGTTATGACCATTTTTCACACAATCATTGTGACATCCCCATAGTCATGTGATCAAAATTCAGACACATGGCAATTGACTCATATTTATGATGGTTGCCGTATCCCAAGGTCATGTGATCACCTTTTGCGAACTGCTGAAAAGCAAAGTCAAAGTGAAAGTAACATTCACATAACAACTGTGATATTAACTTTAAAACTATAGTGATTCACATAACAACTGTGGAGGGAAAAGGCCATTAAATAGGACAAAATTCACTTAACAAATGTCTCACTCAACAACAAAAAAATTGGGTTCAATTGCAGTCGTTAGTTGAGGACTACCTGTATATGCATATGCATGATGTCAATGTCTAAAAGAGGCAGAGTTTTTATTACAATACTTTGAGCAGCATATTAACTTCTTTGACCCTCTCCCTATGGATATCATTGGATCAGTCATAAAGAAGGCTAATAATTATTAGTTCAGATCAGAGAGGGTATTCAGCAGGTTCTGACCAGTTCTAGAAAACCGGTAGTGGAAATTTTGAGAAGTTCAGAGAAAGGGCAAATACCTTCTCTGACTAGAGATTTTACAGTATCCTTCCCCTGCCACACCCACCAAGCCAGGCCCACAGAACCAGTGGTAAAAAAAATTGAATCCCACCACTGGTCCAGATCCAGAAGCAAAGAAAAGAAGGCATGTCATAACACTAATACAAGCAATATAAGAATGCAGAGGTGTGTGTAGGTGTGTGTGTGTGTGTGTGTATAACTAGAATGATCATGGTATGTGTGTGTTTGAATGTCTCTGTGTATAGTTATTTTCCTGTACTAAAATGATACAAGAAAAAAATAGTGATAATTAGTTGGTTTATACAACTGCTTAACAACTACTGAGAAATAGAAACTGCAAGGATCTTTTTATAGCATGCAGTTTATTGCTTTGTTCATTTAAATCTGTTTTTGGAAACTTTAAGTTGTATGGACTTCAATTCCCAGGATTCCTCAGTCAGCACTGATTTACAGTATATTATTTAAAAACAGTGATTTAAACCACATTAAATCTAATTTCAGCTGAACAGTTTTCTGTTATCTGCACTCTGCTATCAGTAGTGATGACAAAGATGTCATCAGTCTGAAAGCACCCACAAAAAAAATAGGAAAGGAACAACAGAGGAAAGCAAGCATATGAACATAGTACGTATTAAACAGAGAAGAATATCGTAATACTTGAAGCATAGCTAAAATAAAGGACAGAGGATATAAATTTGCATAATACTGGAGATGTTAATTTATATGCATGGATATTTATTGAGAAATAATTACCATTCTTTAAATATAAATGCCATATTTCATTTCAGTATTGTGAGGAACTCTTTAAGCAAATGACTTGTATAGCCATGGTCACAATCTCCCTATTCTTGCAGTTTTTGTTTTTAAACTGGACTTGGAGCTTTTATTTTTTCAGCTAAAGGACGCTTTTAATTAGAGGATTGTTTTTGAAAATTATGAACCATAGTTATTTAGAGGAAACCAAATAAGTGTAACATTGAAGCAGTTATGGCATTGAAGCAATTATGTTGTATAATGACTCACGTGTGCAAATTGATATGCAAATATGAATATGTGCATTAAATATAAACACAAAGTTAGAATCCAGTTTAAAAAGCATTCAAATATTTTCTGGTTTTAGATTTATATAGTAAAAATAATGCTGTAAATGTGAGCAAGCCTTGAACAAATAGATAATCACCAAACAAAGCTCACTTACTGAGCCATGGTGGAGTGGTGGTTAGAATGCAGTATTGCAGGCTAACTCACTACTCACTGCTAGGAGTTCGATCCTGCCTGGTTCAAGGTTGACTCAGCCTTCCATCCTTCCAAGATCAGTAAAATGAGGACCCAGATTCTTGGGGCCAATATGCCAACTCTGTAAACCTCTTGGAGGGCTCTAAAGTACTGTGGGGTGGTATCTAAGTGGTACTGCTATTGCTATTTTTGGATAATAGTTCACAACTGCCAGCTAATCTCTGCTTATTTACTCTCCTTAGTTCCTTGACCTTCTTTCTCATATCAGTGCTGAAACAAATATTTATCTTCTGTTCAAAAATAAAAAGGAATAAATTGTTAATGCTTCTCCACAAGCATGAGCAACAAGGTGTCTAATCTTCATTGTCTTCCAAATTCATTATGCTAGCATGCCATCAGTTCTGCATTTAGGTTCCTTTTCTTAATGATGGCAGCATCACAGGATTCAAAGAAACTGGAGGTAAGGTAAGCTAAAAATTTACTTGGGTGAGAGGATTGTTCCTTCCAGCACCAGTCATTGATGCTGCAGGTTCAATTTCTAAAACACCAATTACTGCCTTATGTGGCATTTCTTCATTCATGTCTGCAGTACCATTGGCAGGGGAACCCACCAAAATAGCTTGCATTCCCAGGTATGGTATCATATAATTAAGGCTGGGTACATTTTGCCTCAGGACCAGTTTTTTATTTTATGTAATTTTATTTCACACACACACACACATGCACACACACAAACATATACATATAAAGCTAAACAATCAGCATGTTTCAAATACAATCTTTAAAATACAATTCAAAATAGTTTTTAAAAACTATACTTTGCTTAAAGTATTTTGTAATATTTTTTCCTTAAAATAAGGAACAATTATAGGTTGTTTTAAAACTTTGTTTAAAACAACCTATAATCTTCCAATATAGGTAGCCCTCAGTTTACAATCACAACTGAGTCCAAAATTTCTGTTGTTAAGTGAAACATTTCTTAATTGAGTTTTGTCCCATTTTATGACTTTTTTGCCACAGTTGTTAAGTGAATCACTGCAGTTAGTATGGAATACAGTATGGCTGTTAAGTGAAACTGGTTTTCCCATTGACACTGCAACCATCATAAATATGAGTCAGTTGCCAAGCATCTGAATTTGATCATATGACGATGAGGATGTTGCAATGGTCATAAGTGTGAAAACAGTCTTAAGTCACTTTTTTCAGTGTTGTAACTTTGAATGGTCATTAATGGACTGTTGTAAGTTGAGAACTATCTGTAGTTTGCTGGTATCAGGTGCAAAGAATTAGGACAATTTATGTAGGCTGCAACATAAGTGTTTAATTGAAGTCATACACAAGAATCTGGTCAACTAATGATCAGCTCTAAATTGGTTCTAGATAAAGGTCAATGGAATTCCAGGGGGGATGGATTTGGATTTCTTAGGGCAATGCTTTTTACCCTGTCCTACAGCTGTGCCTGCCCTTCTCCTACATCTGGAAGATTATGAATGCTTTTGAACCACATTGTATCTAGTTAGCATCAAGTAGCAGATATTACTTTAGGTCGCCAGCATTGCTTCTTTGTATCCATTGAAATACACCTATACTCCCTGTAAAATAACAGATTGCATTTAACAGAGAAGATTAAAATATTTAAATTGTTGGCTTCCTTAGATTACCCAGAGGTATTATACTTACTCAGATCTTGTTCTCAAACTATATAGTATGGAAAATAACCACTGATAACAAGCAAGAGGAAACATATATGGATTAGCCTATATACATAACAAAAGCATGGACAGACTGTCTTTACTTAGATTCCATTTCCTTTCTGTACTCCTTTATAAAAAAATTAAAAATTAAAAACTGGCTTTTACTTAGAATAACAAGGGTAACCATAACTGGAGACATCAAGCACCCCAGCTTAATAGTTTGCAAACAATTATACCAAAATATAATTTTGCATATTAAAAACTAAGTCCTATTTTTCTGCAGGTATTCAGAAGGTCTTTTTACCTGTGAATTTTCTCCTACAGAACTAATTCATTTTGGTATGAAGTTGCTTCAAATGACTTCAGACTGGCCATATCTGCCTGCTGTGAACGTTTTTATATCAGGTGTGCATAGTGGGGATGCAGAGAATTTCTGGATGAGCAAGTTCTCATTCTAAAGAGACATTTTTTGAAAGAAGTCCTAGTCCTTCACATGAATAACTGGCATCATATACACAAGCATACCACTTAAAAATATTATGCAAATATTTTATGTAAAAACTTTAACAAAAAACATATAGTTGTTTAATTCTCAGCTAGTGCAGATACAGCCAGGAATATATCAAGTATCAATGAAAGGAAGCAGAGAAAATGGGGGAGGGGATTTCTTGCCAAGTGTTAAGATATGTGCAGAGAAACCCTTGTATAAAAAGGATATGCACACAGAAAATGGTTTATGAAAACAGTTATGAAGAAATATGCAGCCACACAGAGTTGAAAAAGTTGTATTAATGTTTACTTGAAGAAATAGCACGGTCCAATAAACAGTCCATGTCATACATGTTTTTAACAGTCCAGAAATATCCAGTTATAAAGTCTTCTTATCGGTTCCATGTCTTTTACAGCAGACAAATATCAAACCATAATACAACAAATAACCTTAGATATCAACAGAATATCAAAATAAACAGGGTTAGTCGGTATCGGTCCGTAGTCAGTCAGTATAAGTATCAAGAGAGATCATCAGTGAAAAAGAGAAAGAGAATTAAATCATGATCTATAACTCCCTCTTATGGCAACTTGTAGCATTAATTAACCAACCAGAACACAGGAAAATATGTTGCAGTATTTTTCCTTAAAGCTGCAAACATATCTATTTGTAGTTTATATATTGTCAACCCAACTACGTTATTTACATATACATTACACCAAAATGTAGACAAGGTTTTGTTTTTCCAAGATCTGATTGATCAAATTCCTTTTCCTACTGCCAGTATGCAATGCTGGAGATTCATCCACCATCTCAGTGTTTTGCTAAAAGGTCTTAATTTGATGCAGACATGAAAATTTCCATTTATAGCCTGGTTTGATAGATATGGTGACATATTAGCACACAAATGAAATCACTGTAAAACAATTACAATATTTCGGATCGATGAAGTACTTGGTTCATTTTTCAATTTTTTTTTCTTACTTCCTTCATGCATTCATTCCTCTATAACTTTTGCTAATAATCCCAATTTTGTTTTAAATTCATCCATGCTGTTATTATAATGTCTCCAGAATGGTCTGAGTTCTTGCAAATCAAGAATGTAATGGAATTTTGGACTCATTAGGCTTTTGGGAATTTTCTTGTACATCAGTTCATTGACAATATCATCACAAGCAAGAACAAACCATTTTACTTTAAGCCCCTGTCCATCTGCACCAACGGATGAAAAGAGGATGTAAAATGTTAAAAAAAGCTTTCCATCCATTGGAAAATGCAATGCATCCGTTGTGTACTCACTGCATATGTGTTTCATATGCTCTATCCCTCAAGCATCCGTCCACTGTGATTTCATCTGCGCAAGAAGTTTTGAGCTGCACTGTGAACAGATGAACTTTCTGCCGCGTACGATATATGATGTACATCCACGACATATACGGGCAACAAATGTTCTATGTCCGTTATTATCCGTTAAACGTCCGGTGTATCCTCTCTGCATCCTCTGGCCATCCTCGCAACTCACATCCGCTGCAGCTGAAAATGGAAAGAGGGAGAAAACGAAAGGTACACGGTACACGGAACGTCCCACACAGCGTTAAGTGGCATGAAATAGAAATGATGTGGCGTATCACGTCTCATATATAAAGATTGAAAAACGGACAAAAGTGTTTGGTATCTGGGATGTTATCTAGGATATTAGGATGTCTTGGAGTGATGTCTCGAGTAATGGTAGACGGACACCGAGCGGACAACTGATTTTCCTATAAAAAGGGGGGAAAATCATCTGAACACTCTCGAGTATGAGTCCAGCAGCTGTGTGTACAGACCCTTCAACCCTTGGTCTTGTCTTCCACATCATTCCATTGTTCTCCACCATGGATCATGACAAGTCCGTTGGTAGCTGCATCATTCACCCACCAGATCCAAACGCTGTTCAGACTGTTTCACTTTATAACACAAGAGAAGAAGGAGCGTCAAAGAGCTTTGTGGGTCTTGAGGATGGCATCGTGAGAAGAATGGAGTTTGGACTGTATGACCAGTTGATGGTGGAGCTGAGGAATGAAGACCCTCGTAGCATTCCATCACTTCATGAAGGGATGCCATCAGCCTTATTTGACACCACTTGTACAGCGTCGAGACCCAGCGTTGATCAAGACAACCGCAACTTCCATGCAACCTGGACCCTGGACTGGAGGTGGCCACTGACTCTGCGGCACCTGGCCTCTGGACCAATACAGAAACATGTGTATGCGTGGAGGGTGCCACACAACCCATCAGCAAAGTGGTCAGAGAAAGTGGCTGCAACGACCATCAATCGAAGAATACCTGGAGGAAGCTCTCAAGTGCCCACCAACTGAAAAGGCTGAGGAATTGCAGAACAGTGGTGATCCAGAGTGGAACTTTCCCCCACACTGTTGGAGCCATAGATGGGGAAGTACATGCGCCTGCAAAGTTCCAGCCAACTCAGGGTCCACTTATTTCAACTACACAGGCTTCTTCCAGTATCATCCTCTTTGCCAATGGTTGATGCCTGACTACGAGTTCATCGACTTGTACATTGATGCTTCAGGCCAAACGGTCAGCTTCAGATAGCGCAGGTATTACACGCCAGTGACCTCAGGATGGGCTGGAAAACGCAACCTCATCCATGGGTTTTTTCCAGATCCAGACCGCCCTCCAAATGACTACACAAGATCGTGCCCTACTTCATGCTGGTGATGACGCTTCTCCCTCAGAAACCTACCTCATGAAGCCCTACACTTCAGATACTCCCGTGAAGAGAGGATCTTCAACTTACAGGCTGTTCCAGGGCAGAATGGGTGGTGGAGATACGCCTTTGGGCATCCTGGCCAACAGTTCCAGATCACTTTCTCACACTCTGCAGGCATGAAGCATATACTGTTGGGAGCACTCGTACGAAGCTTGCTGCGTCCTGCACATCTCATGTGCTAACCGCTAACCGTCAGTGTTGCAGAACAGACTTGTGGACGGCGTGCACAAAGGGAAGGGGACATGGAGCCTGGTGAAGTGGAGGAAGGGCGAAACTGAAATAGACACTGTGGATGTACAAGGCCACAACAGAGCTTCCATGAGGGGAAGAGAGCACAACCTACTGAGAACACTGGGTGCATCTCCAGTGGAGCAGTGGAGTGCCATAAGACAGGATGATAGATGAATTTTTTTTTTAACAAAATTTTTTGATTTTACAATTAAAGAAAGAACACAAACAACATAATGAACACGGAACATAATTTGAAAGGGATATGTTAAAAAAAGGGGGGGGAAAGGGGTGGGAAGAGGACGGGAAAAAAAAAGAAAGAAAATACAGAAAAGAGATTTTGTTTAGAAATATTCCTTACTTTCGACAAATTTGTTGAGTTCTTTTTTCCTTCGGTTTTAACTATCTCTAAACACTTTATCTTTACAAGAATTATTACATCACTCATATAAATTTATCTTATTCTTTCCCTATCCTATATTACAGAATTCATCTTTTTTCTAACACTTATACCAATATTCCAGCTATTATAATATATTGAAAGATTTCCTTTGTTTTTTAGAGCTAATGTTAAATCTGTCCATTTCTGCGCAGTTTGACATTTTTTGGATAATTCATCTCTTTGTAGGAATCTGGTGGTGCATTCCAACATAAGCAAAAGCCAACTCTTGCTGTAATATATTGTAATATATTGTTAATATTGTTGTAATATATTTGTCTTTTTTGATATTTGGTTGTCAAATCCCTAGTAGATAAAGACTGCTGGTTTATATTCAATCTTTCCTTTTAGTAATATATTCAAGCCAATTTCTTATTATACTTCCCAATATTTTTTGGGCTTCTATGCATGACGCACACCACATGTGGAAATAAGTTCCTCTTTCTTTTTACATTTCCAACATTTTGGGACTCATTTTGGGGCACGATTTTGCCAATTCGAAAGGAGGAAGGTGCCATCTATAAAACGTTTATATGCATTTTCCTTTTGTATGCTAACAATTTTGGTAATCTTATTATTACTTCCCAGACTTTTCCCCATTCATCTTAAGTGATATTCGTCTACATTCCTACTCCTAAGCAATCATATTTGCCTTTTCCTAATTTCCTTCTCTAATTCTAACTTCAAGTAAACAATTGTAAAATCTAGTTTTTCTTTTTTTCTGATCCCATTCAAAATTTTATCTAGCTGCTGGCGTTTTATTACTAATTCCGAATTCTTTCTATCCTGTTAATATTTACTATGAATTTGTAAATTGCCCATTGACCTATTTTAAATCCGCAATTCTTGGAAGTTCTTCGACGGGATTTCAATTTCCTTGTACCGTCCAATAATCTTATATTTGATCATTCTAGAAATTATTCCAAATTGTTGGGATATCATTGCCTCCATTGTTGATAGCCCAAATCGGTCCCTTTTAAATTAGTGTTTTTTAACGTATTTTTTCTATATTAGTTACAATGAGTCTCTAATTAAGTGTCTGTGAAAGTATTTCTGGATATTTGTTCCGACATCCCATAAAAAACATACCCCCTTGTAAGTTGTAGCCCTCTAAAAATAATAAGATCTACTTATTATTAAGTTTATACCCAAGTCTTTTAACCAGAACTAGGGTGGCAGCCTTGTAATCCAATTCCCCAATTTGGAAGGCCAACCCTCCCCGCCCTCATGATCCTGCTTGCTTTTAAATTATTCTGGGTTTTTCCTTGGCAAATAATTAAGCAAATTTAGTTCTCAAAAAAATTTCTCATGGTAATTTTAGTTGGAATCATTGAAATTAGATATAAAATTTTTGGGAGGAATTCATTTTAACGTAGCAATCTTCCCAATAGTGGAAAGTTTAATTTGCCCATAATTCTAGATCCTTCTTTACCTGAGCATCAATTATCATAGTTGTTTTCTTTAAGCGCCTTACAATTGTGCTGTCAACCTATTCCTAAATATTAACTTTCTTTGTCACTGTATACCCTAAATTTCTTCCTAGTTCTTTTTCTGCCTTTCGGTTTAAGTTTTATCATTAATTTTGTTTTTTTTCCTATAATTTTAAGTCCCTACACTGCCAAAATTGTTCTATTTCTTAAATCAATTTTTGCCTTTTCAATTGGATCTTCCAATGAAAAAAAACCAAATCATCAGCAAATGCTTGTAATTTGTATTCTTCTGATTTAAGATCTTTAGTCTTTTTTCTGGATTTTGTCTAATCTTAATAGTAATGTTTCTAATGTGAATATGAAGAGCTGGGGCGAGAACGGGCAGCCCTTGTCTAACTCCTTTTTCTATTTTTATGGACAAAGTATATTCTTATCTATATCACTTATATATAATATTGCGGCTATAGTATAATTAGTTTGTTAATAATTATTTTCAAATTTGTTGCCCTATTTTCATATAATATTTTTTTGTATTAAGAAATGCCAATTAAATTATCAAAAGGCCTTTTCTCAGCGTCGAAAAACAATAAGTGCATCGTTCTTCTGGGTGGCTTCAAAAATTCCTTAAATATCTTAATACTGTCTTGAGTTATTTCTAATTGTCTAGTTGAAGAAACTCCCATTTGATCTCATGATATAAAGCTTAATATTCTTTTAAAATTCTAACTTCTCTTGGCATTTATGGGCCTCCATAGACTATACTGACCCTATAGACTCCATCAACTCTTTTAAAATCGTTGTCCTTTTCTTTATCTAATAGTCAGCGTATTTCCACATCAATGTTTTAGGTCTTCTCTGGACTCCTATCACATTCTGGGATCTTAGGTATGCAGCCGCTGTCTATCTCTATAAAATCAACGAGTCTTCCATTTCTTTGGTTCATTTTTAATCCTCATCTACCCTTCCAATATTATCCTTAGTATCGTTCAGATCATATTTCTACTTCTTTATTTTGCTATCCATTTTTCTCAAGGCCGTTGGAGTATTCCAATTTTAATATATATATACTTTAGAAATATCCGCTTTCATTCTCTAATTTCACTTTCCATCTCCTCCCTTATTTGTAATGTCTGCTCTTGTTTCAGTTGTGGTTTTTATTCATGTTCTGTAATTCTCCCATCGATTTTGGAGTTGTTAATAAATTGTGATGAGTATTAATCATTATATAATATTGGGTTGTTTTTTTCTACTGGTAAGTTTTCTTCTACGAGTTTTGGCCATAGTGAACTGTTGCCAATGTGTTGTGATCGTTGGAGTAGTTTTCGTGCCAGTTTTCAGGCTGTGGAGTTGTCAATCATTTCCTTTTAATATTTGGTTTCTGTGTTGAATATATAATTAATTATATTATCCAAATTACCATCAATATTATAGCCTTCAATATACAGATTATCATATGCAGAGATTAATTGATCTATTAAACTATATCTTTTTCCAAATCTTAAATCTTAATCAAGTAAGTAAATATTATTAGATATTATCAAGATTTACATATTATATTCGCTATGCACATACTATACTTTACAATTATATAAGTCTAATATACCATACATATAACCTTTAGTATACTCAAATATTGAATAATTAAATCCTATAATTTTTTTGACAGTTACTTTCACAAGTATTTCTATATGATATCTTACTAATATATTCTCTTTTATTATTATATTTTATATCTAGCCAAAATATTGATTATCTTCAAATTCTTCAAAAAATTTATCAAGTCAATTTATCAACAATCTAGACTATTATCTATATTTCTTGTCGTCATAAATAATTTACAATCGTTATATAGAGAAGTATAGGAGAGAAAAGATAACACCCCAAAGTAGAATAAGAAGAGACCAGAGGGGGGGGGGAAGAGAATTTAGCAAATTTATAAAGAGAAGAGCAGCAATAAGAGAAAGGGAGAGCAGGAAAAAAAAATCCCAAAGTCTGTTTTATTCTTTATTTCTGGTAAACAAAGAAAAAAAAAGAGTATTACTATTATTATTTCCTCCTTCAAAATGCACCGAGTGGGAGAAGGAAAATGCTGAATAAATGACTGCAGTCATCAGTAGTCTTTAATCCTTACGCATTCACTTATCTCCTCCTTTTTTAAAGCCTTTTGGATCAATTTTAATACTTCTCTTGACATCTCTCAGATAAGGCAAAATTCCCCAGGAATCTATTAAAGTCTATTCATTAAGTGTAAATATAGATATACTGATGCTAACGCTTCCAGGCATCTCAATTTCATCCGGCAACCAATCTTCCCCGTCAGTTCGCCCCAGATCTCTTCACTATTTCAATACAGATTTTTCAAAAAAATATCAATTAGCAGTCAAAATTGAAAATTTCCCATATCACTTTCGATCTTAAAGTTGTTCTAACTGCAGTAACACAGCTTCTTTCTTCGCAATCCACCACTTTCACTTTAGTTCAAACAAATCATTTCACCATGCTTCTCTTCACCTTTCCAGCCGCTTTCTTCAGGCTTTCAAAGTCAATTTATTTAATCAATGTCAGTTGGTAATCTTATCTCTTTCACCTCTCCCACTGTTCTACTCCCTCAGCCATAGTCCTTTCATACGATCTCATAAAGTTGTCACTACCGCTTTTAGTATCTATTACTAGTCCTGGACTTCGAGCTCATTAACAGGAGCACTTCCTTGATCGTTGGGCTCTGAGGGCATTCCTCTTCACTGCTGGGTTGCCTTCCCACACAAGCAGTAAATGTAACTCCCACACTCTGCCGAATGAACCTCTCCGGGGGTTTGAGCACCTCAAAGGGTCACACCCAAACCAGAAAAAATTGACCTGAAATCATGAAGCGGATCTCAGCCTCTTCTATTGTCCTTGCTTGCGACAGGATATAGATGATACATGGATGCGTCCTTGAGCTGTTGCATAACACTGTGAGATGGCCATGTAGTTGAGGTGGTCCTACAATGAATACGGTGCACTTAATAAAGAGCCTTGTTTATTTGAAATGTGTTGATCAATGAATAAATTGTATTGATAATAAAGTCTATATGTGTGCAGCTGGGATGGGACCATACAGTCCCACTATCTTTGCACTGAGTTTATCTTCTCACAATCTATCCTGATCTATCCCACATTATCCTATCTTATCCACAGCATGCAAAGGCCTAACCATTTTGTTAAAAGTTTTCGACAACACGTTATTAAGTAAAACAAAATGATACCAAGTGTTCTTAAGCAAATAACCTTTATTTAACTTTCTTCGGTAAACTTTGAACTTTATTAAATAAGCAAAAGAACCAGTAAACTGAAAATTAAGTGTGAAGCAAAATACCTTTATCATACTGTTTTTAAGTAAAACTGTATGACGTATTAAAAAGCAAAATGACCACAAGTAAGTGTCTTAAGCAAAGAATAAAGTGAACATAACAACTCAGTCTCTGCACATTCTCAGTCACTTGATCATTTCCATGTCTAGCTTTAAAGCGCAGGACGTGGAGTACTTGCTTAGTGCTCGTGTTCTGATTGGCCATTGGGGTGCTTGGCCCAAGAGTACAACAGGGATGGTGTGTTCAGGAAGCTCTCAGAGAGCTGACTCAGTCCCGTGAGTTGAGAGGCCTTCATCAAGTACCTGGGATGTCAGGCCACAAGACTGATGACAGATTGTCCGTTGACGGGCTTGGCTATGGGTGGAGGAAGGAGATGTAGGGAGCTGTCTGGTCTGCAGCTGGGCAAGGTGTGGCATGCAATGAACTAGGCCTGGACTGGGAAGGTCTGCTTCTGCTGTGGAAATCCTGGTAGTCGAAGCCTTCATGATGAGAGGCTGTTGAAAGCCGTGGAAGGGCTGTGACATCGCCTGGGGTGGAGGAGCAGACCTGGACTGGTCGGAGCAGGTTCAGCTGGGCCTGAGGGTTGTGCAGAAGTGCTGTTATCTTCTCCTTCATCACCTGGTACTGGGCTCGGGCAGATCCCTCAGGGTGTGGCTCACGTAGATGATGAAGGTGTTCCGGCTCAAGGATCCTCTGTCCAAGTGACCAGCTGAGAGAGAAGTTCTGTGCTGGTCTTCATTGTTGTCCTGATCTCCAACAGAACAGTGTGGCTCTGGCCCTCCAGTCTGCTCTCTGCTGCATCCTGTGGAGCCTGGGGGTGGGGGTGGGGGTGCATTGGTCTCTGGTGCTGCTGCTTCTTCCTCCATTTGTGACAGGGGAATCCTCCAAGTCCTCCGCATGGGGTGTGCAGCTGTCAGGGGGGTCTCTGCCATGGGGCCTCTGAAGACACCTGCCTGACAAGCTAGCTGGCTCCTTGGCTGGAAGAGGACTAGTTGTCTGTGGGCTGTCTGAGGAGAGGGTATCAGAGGGGCTGCTCCTTGGTGGCGGACCTCACCTCCAGGAAATTGCACTTGGCCATGATGTACATCTCCCGGTCAGTGAGCTTGACAGCAGGCCTGGCCAGGTTTCTCAAGTGTAAGCTTGCCATACCAAGGTGTTGCATGTGCTTCCACCATCCGGAGTACATCTGCAGTATAGCCAGGCTCTCTGCCTTGTCTCTCCAAGCTGCCTGCTTCTTCTTGGTGTCGTGATAGAGTCTGTGGCCTTCTTCCACAGGTACTCATTCTCCCTCAGCCATTCCAGCACCTCCTCCTCATGTCCTTGGAAACAGTGTATTGTTTCTCTCTCCCTTCTCCTTCCCTTGCATCTTCCTCCTTGGCAGGGGTTGAGCAGGGCCTTCAGGGTTTGAGCAGCAGGGCCTTCAGCAGCGTGCTTTGAGGGGCCTTGGGGTGGTCCACCACAGCACGCAGCAGCAGCACCACAGCACCAGCAGCACCAGCACTTCAGAGTCAGTGCCAGGGGGTGGGATGCTGGTTCTGTCCTTCTTGCCAGGCTGGCATGAGTAGGCACCGCTTTCTTCTTCTTCCCTGACTGATGAACCATGGTGTTATTTCAAGATGTATGTGGCAGCAATCTTTCCTCTGAATGCTGCCTGCGTTGCGAGCTGCATCCTTTATATCTATGCTGCAGCTGACACAATTTTTTACTCCCTGCATGTGCACTGAACCCTTTGCATCTGTATACACTCGCTCGGCATCTGCTTTGTTTTCCTCTAGGCGTCCGTGATGCATCGCATCATCCGCTATGCATCCACCCCTTCTGCGATGCATCCTCTTCGCAATTCTCCCCGCGGAAGCCCTTTGATGTGTCATCCACTTCCATCCGCTGTCATCTGCTAGGCTTCTATGAACATCCGCTTAACATCCTCGCTCCATACTACACCCGTCCGTTCTTTTCCGTTCTGTTTATGCAAATTTTTCCACTTTTTGCAGCGGATGGAGCCACCCCCGAAATTTTGCTCATCCGCTGTGTCCTTTTTGCATACGTTTTGCATCCGTTGGCCAGTGGGACCTAGCCTTTAAAATTGTGTTTTTCTGAAGTACTTTCTCCTTTGTTTGGTTTCAAAATATTATAACTTAAAAATCTGGGACCATATGGTGGATTCTCTTTTCTCCGGTTTGCATGTGAATAGAATTTTCTTCTCCAGTAATTTTTACATCAGTCTTAATTTTGAGGAAATTTCCCTCATAATGTCTGCCATTTATCAATTGAGGAATTAATAAGGAAGCAAACTTGAGGCACAACAAAATCTGACTTCTGCAAGTAATCTGTTACCACTTCAAGAAGCTCTTCACTAAAAAGATTCAGATGAAACACAATTTTAAAAGCTGTCTGATTTAAAATGCCATGTTCTTCTCCACTTATTTCAGAATTATTCATTACTGATTATATTTACTACCAATAAAATTACTGTGAGAGTTAATTTAACAGTGAAGTATTATGCAATCAGGCATATGCAGTTTCTGCATTGATAATTTCCGTACTAATTCTGCTCCCAGTTTCTTTTACAATTCTGTGAAATGTGAATACTTAGAGGGACATGATGTAAACACACATGGTTTTTGAAAAGGAGGAATGAAATCACAAATCTCTTATTTTTACAGGCCCCCCACAATTGCAAAGTTCATCCTTTGATTGTAAACATGCACGTTAATAGCTTATAGTATTTCTGTTTACACACCACTTAAGAGAATGGAATGGAATGGTCACTCACTTAAGACATGGGTGTCAAACTCACAGTGTCACATTGCATCACGTGATGTATCGTGACATTTTTCCCTTCACAGAGCTGGGGTAGGTGTGACCTTCATGTGATTCATCTAGCCCGCAGGCCACCAGTTTGACACCCCTGACCTAAGAGTGGCCGTGGCCTTTTTTTCAAGTTTTAGAATCATAGAATCATAGGGCTAGTAGAGATCTCAAAGGTTTTCTAGTTCAATGGTTATCCAGTCTATTTTTGAAAACCTCCAGTGATGGACCACCCACAATCCAGGATTAATTGCTCTTACTGTCATAAACTGGAAGACAGGTATCATGCCCCCACTATGATCCTTTTCTTTGATAGGCTAGACATACCTAGGCTACTCAACCATTTGTTACATAATTTATTGTCTTTTTTTCTCTTCTCTGCACACTTTCCAGGACTTTTTTTTTGCCATGCTGACTAGAACTGAGCAGAATACAACAATAGTCCAAGTGTGGTTCACCTCTGTGGTGTTAGCCAGTACTATCACTTTTCATTGACTTGTCACCATCCTAGGACTGCACTGACTTTTTTGGCAGCTGTAACACACTGCTGGCTCCTAGTGGTGGCCCATTAGGACATCTAGATCCCTGTCCCTGTTACTGCTGAGCCAGGAATCACCTGTTCTATACCTACTGGTTTGGTTTTTCCCAACTATAAGACATTACTTTTCTTACCAGCGAACTGAATCTTGTTGGATACAGCCCAATGCTCAGGTATTTTAAGAGCTTTCTGGATCTTGAGCCTATCATTAGTATATTAATTATTTCCTACCAGCTTCGTAATATCTGCAAACTTAATGAGTTCTCCTTCTATCCCTTCATCGAGATCATTTATAATTGAAGAATACTGAGCCCAAGATCCTGTATGCTTCCCTCCCTGTAGGAATACCTGCCGAGTGTGATTGATCAAACAAATGCAAATACATCTTGTGATGGTACTATTTATGGTTCTGCCTTATCAAGAAGTAGCTTGTAATCTACTTTTGTCAAATGCCTCGCTGAAGTCTAAATATATTATGTCCACAGAATTTTGCTGGTCTACTACTTTAGCTACTTTATTTTAAAAAAGGCAATAAGATTTGTCTGGCATGATCCATTTTTAACAAACCCATGCTGGCTTCTAGTAATCACCTTGTTTCTAGGTACTCATAAATCCTTTGTTTGGTTATCTTTTCTCGGATTTTCCCAGGTATTGATATCAAGCTGATTGGCTTGTAATTTCCTGGATCTATTTACCTCCCTTTTTGTAGATTGGAACCATATCGGCTCTTTTCCAGTCCTCTAGTATTTCCCCTGTGCTACGTTAACCCTGACAGATTACATTCAGTGATTCCAATATTAAATCTGACAACTCTTTCAAATACCTAGGGTATAAACCATCTGGCCCAGGTCATTTGTACTTCTCCAGGGTGGATAGGTAAGATCTATTTGTAATTTCAGGTGAAAAGTATAAAATGTTGCTGGAAGTGAAAAAAAAACCCAAATTTCTGCCATAGAAACTATGGAATCTCTATTTGCCTGTATAAATTCTTTATGAATATCTGGGCGAAAACTGAATCTTGCTTGCCTATTCTTCTGTAATCTCCCAAGTCACAATGCTGTGTTTCTGCTATGCAACTTTAGTCGAGAATAATTATCAATATTCTTCTTTCAATTTATGTACCTCTTATAAGTTAACACACATTCATCACTACTTATATCTTCTCCAATGAGACAGAAGCTGTACTGATTAAATCAGAGATCAGTTTTTTAAATCCTGGATGCAATTAACATGTCAAGTGCAGCAATTGGTTTTGCTCATACTCAAAGACAACTTTTACTTCTCCTGGAGGCAAGAAATTGAAGACAAAATTCATGATTATGGCTTTTCTTTATAGAATCCTGATTTGGGAGTTCTGTGCCCAAATCAGGTCATACTAATATTCACAATATAGTTCCTTGAGGTAGAAGTTCATACAGAGAATAGCAAACTACCCTGAGGTCATTGTTATAAAGACACACAATCCTTACTGCACTAATGAGATATTTACACCAGCTAACAATTGTTGTCTTTGGTCTGATAAACATATTTTCATCAGTAGTTCTCAAAAACAAATACAAGAAGGTCCCCTGTGTAGAAAAATTCTGCCCATGTGGCTCCAGGCTACTAAATCTTTGACCGATATTCTGTTACACTGTAGTTGCTCTAAACACTTTAAAAGTTTTATATTTACATAATAGGTAGGCACACAATAAACTAGCATTAACACCAGATCATTTTTCTCATCCAGTTCACCTTTAGATTCAGTAAACTATGTAACTCTTTGTCTCAACAAATGCTTACTTCACTGAACCATTCTGAGAAAGTTCTCTGGACTTCACAACTTCATAACATTTTTTGAAAAGGGTTCGAGTTACTGTTTTTTCTTAATCAGCTTGGTAAGATAAAAAATAAAGTAATGTTTATTGGAGTTCTATATAATCTACGCCTTATATAGAAATGTCCAAAGGTGCTGTAACAGAAAACTGAGAGCTGGGCAATTACAACCTTGGTACAAATCTTCAATTAAGCCATCATTGCAGAGGAGTATATTTTAGAAATAATATATACAGACCAAACAAGTTATCTACCTAAGAGAAAAAATATTTATTTATTAGATGTGTGTGTTGCCCAGCTCAGCTGGGAATGAAAATGAAGGCCAACAGAAGATTTATACTGGATAGAAGAATATTTGTAGCTCAAGGATGAACTATGGAGTCCTTGGTACTCTTTGAGCTTGGTTTTCTAGATGTTTCTGCATCAACATCCATAATATCATTCAAAAGAGGCAATCAAAAAGCCAAAAAGGAAACAAAAAGACCTAAACACCATCTCACCTGGAATCAACATCCAGATAATCAGAGATTAATACCAAGATTAACACTAGAGCAACAATCAAGAAGCAAAGAATCACAATTAGGAAACTACCAACTCAGACACACAAGTCACAAGTGTATAAAATGAGTGCAAACCCTACTCCCTTACTATCACCAGTGATAATCAGTTTGCTAATGAAACACCTGCAAGAAAACAATCAAGTTCAGAGAGTATCAAAGACCCCACAGAAGATTTTTAATAAATGCAACAGAATATATAAAAAGAAGGTGCGAAAAAGAAGGCAGCACTTATATATCTTAGATATTGAAAAAGCTTTCGACAACTTGGAGTGGCCTTTTTTTACCAACAGTTTTAAACAAAATGAACCCAGGAGAAGAATGTAAGATTAGCTTGGAAAGTATATATCAGCAGCAAATAGAAAAAGATTTCAGGAAATGGAATACTCTCCACAAATTTCCCATAAGTAAAGGCTCCAGCAAAAGTGTCCACTTTCTTCATTGTTATTTGTAGCAGCTTTATATTTGGCAGTGAAGACACTGGAACACAAACAGATATCTGGTACTTAAATTCAGAGAGAGAAATACAAGTTGAACATTATCCAGGTGACAGTATGCAATCACAGTTAGTTGAGAAAAATAATCAAAGACTTCAGTGAATTCTTTAAATACAAAGCAAAGAAAAAGAAAAAACACAGATAATAATGAAAAATGTAATCTCAGAAGAAGACAACTTTGTGGGGAAAAATCTAGCTTTGAGATAAGAAAAACAAAAAACAACAATGGAATATTTGGTATCCTATCTGACAGGATGATACAAATGCATATTTCAAAATAATTTTAATAAATAATAGAAAGAAGTAAACAATTCAGAAAGGTTGAAGAATTATTTTTTTTCTTGGCTAGGACTCATTGCAATTGTAAAAATGAATAAATATGTAAAATATAAAAATGAATATATTATCTAATAAAACCTTCAAATATAATGTACTCCAATTTAACAAAAATTGACAGAATAGCTAACAGATACATACATATGGAAGAGAAAAAATGAAAGATTTAAAGTTTGGAAAGATTCAAAAGATTTAAAATTTTAATTTTAAATTACCGTATATACTCGCATATAAGCCGACTTTAGAACGCTTTTTTTTTCCCCCAAATTTGGGGGTCGGCTTATACGCGAATAAATCTGTCTGCCCGACTTCGCGC
>BHFT01018906.1:0-12913 GCA_004320025.1 Laticauda laticaudata | reverse complement strand
GTTGGGGGGGGGGGGGAGTATCATAGTAATTCATTAACTAATTCATTTTAGAAAGAGAGGGCACTATAGTAGAGAATTCTGACTTTAAAACCAAACACTATTATTTTATGTTAGGCCCAGTAGTTCAGTTAAATCCAATGCATTTAGGAATATATTTAGCCACTCAGAACTGGGGAGCAACAACTTACACAAGCTGAATTTCTGGAATATCTTTAAGGTAGTTCTTAGTTATGGCGCATTTCAACAATCCAACTGAGAAGTTATTAGAGCATAAATGACTGAAAGTAGGCTTTCTCAATAATTAGGTAGGATTTTAAGTAGTTGAGATTCTGGACAATGCTCTAAATCCTTCTCCTTTTCAGATAAGTATATTTCTTAATTTGCTTTAATATATGGTAATCTATTGTGATATATTTGAGTACTACCCTGCTTATTTTTCAAAGCAAAATACTGAACTTTTTTCCCTGTTTGATAGAAAAACTAAGGCATTTTCACTTTATTTGCATTTTTGTATAATAATAGACACTCATGAAAATTAAACAACCATATTTTTAATCAAAATCAGGCTGGCATACAGGATTCAGGTTCTTAAAATGTGAGAATAAACATATTTAAATATATGCTTTACCAAATTAAGATTACAATCTACAAGCTAAAAGTAATGCAAGAAATGTCATAGTTTGTTGTTTTAAAAAATCAAGGACAAATGGTATTTTGTACATAAAGTTTAACAGATAGTGAGGTAGAAAGTTGGAGAATAAAAACAACTTAATAAAAATACTGTTTCAATAGGGAAAGCAAACACTATCAATTAGATGACAAGCTTTTCCTTGGATATTCAAGGCATCTGTAATACCTATAAACACATCTAAAACTATTAATTTAAACCTTCTTAAAACTACCACAGCTTGTACTGTATAATTTAGAGTCCTTGCAAGATTATTTTGAATGCAAAAACTCATGACATTTATTTGATGCCTGAAAGGTAAAGTTACTATATTTTGCTATAATTATGTGATGTTTGGAAAGTTGTTGGCCTCTGTATTAGAGGAATCAACATTAAAAATGTCAAGTGCCATATTAACTGCATAGTCATTCTCTCTTACATGTACCTCACATGTTAGGAAAAGGTGGCTTCTAATTTGCAGAAATTATAAGTCTGGAATGAGTGTTTCAGCATATCATAGATTGATACATATATTATGTATTAGCTTTCATGGACTATTATCTATCTCATCCTTGGCATTTTTATTGGCAACTTTTTAAAATGGAATCTATGAATAGAAAGAGACTCAGGTGTCTGGTGTTGTGGTGAAAGTGCTGGTGTAAAAATCAGGAAACTGTGACTTCCATCTTAGTCATGAAAGCCAATTGGATGGCTTTGGGACAATTTCTCTCCCTCAGTCCAATTCACCTCACAAGGTTATTTTTGTATTAAAAATAGAAGGAGGAAGGAACATTAGGTATGCTCTCCATCCTGAGTTACTTAAAAAAATAAAGGTGGGATAAAACAATCTAATAAAAATAAATAAAACTACCTTTACTTAGTCTGTATAACATACTATAACTTTTTTCCAATTCGATAGATATTTCATGGGGGTGAGGAGAATATTGGAACAATAGATTAAATGTAAGTTATAAAACATATTGAGTTAAGATCATTACAGTCAAGAAAATATTTGGACAAAAGTGTGGCACAATAGGGAACTGATATATCCTCTTAGCCAAGAAAGATTAGTAAGTAACATCCTACCAAAATCAATTAACTTAAAATGTCCTGTGTTATGAAGTTGGCTCTATTTTGTTTGTCAAGAGATGATATGTTCCCAATAGATTTATCTATTCCCAATACTTCTGGTCCATTCCATAACAATCCAGTTATCTGTTACAATAGCAGATAAGTAACTGCTTTCAGACTGAGTAAATTTACATAGCCACTTTAACTATATGTGAATCCTGGTTCAACTTATTGCAAGTAATAATATTTAGTCACATTATTTCGAATTGCTAGTTCAAAATGTAATATTGTAGTGAATCATTCTATATGAAAGAAATCCTTAAAAGGCTCTGCCGTGATGCCTAACTGGACTTGAAGAAGGCTCGTGAACATACAGAGTGCAAAAACTTCATCTTGGGAGTTAGCAGTGATGGGCAGGTGGTAAGAGCTACATAATTTTTCCTTAAAACTGGAACATACTAACATGAACACTGCTTTGGAAATTACTAAAATAGTGGGTAAATGCTGCTTGTAATCACTTCCATGAACTTCCAAGTTCACTTGAACTTGCTGCTTGCATTAAGAGGTGGGTGCTGTATGTGTAAAACACAAACTTAGAAGTTAAACATAAAATAGAATTTTGACTTCAAAGTAAATGTTAATGATTTATTCAGAGCTTATTTCTATTTATGCTTAAGTTGGCAGCCTGAATTTATATGGCTTATACAATAAAGTACCTAATAGCACATTTTTGGCAGTGCCTATATGCATAAATGATTTTGCTAAGCAAATCTTCAAGAAATGCTTTGTGGCTTCCTTGTGGCACAGGGATATTCCAAGGAATATGATTGAAAAACTTCCAGAGCTTATGGCAAATATTATAACTTCCCAGTAGGATCAAAGTATGAAGGTTATTCCAGTCACCCAGCTAAAGCAAGCAGGCACTTATATTAGAAGATGTTAGAGATGGAAGTTCAATGCCAATGGCACCAGTTCACTTGCTAAGGAGAAAACATCCTGTATGTTTGCTAATAAAATCATATGGTAAAGATATAAAATGATTGACAGGATAGGGTCCTTCAGATCAGATGGCAATCAACATACTACTGAGGAAATGCTGAATATCTTTTGATAAACTATTTATGTTTATGACATGGCTAAATTAAAGCTTTTAATTTAGGACATCTAAATGTTGATGTTGCCATAGCGGGAAAGAAAATCCAAAGCTGCAAAGGCAAAATTGCAATGGGAAATGGAATATAAGATGTATGAACATGGGAAACCTCAATTCAGCCAAAGATGAAATTAAACAACTACAGTTTGACGGTTTATCTTATGAATCAGTGATTTTAGATGAATTGGATGTTCAGTCATAAAGTAACTCTATTTATTGCACAGGACATGAAAATGAAGAAATTGCTTTTATAGTTGCTTTTATAGTTAGGAAGGGTATTGCAAAAACAGTAAAATGCAATCAATGACGAAATTATCAATTAAACTTCTAGTCATCCAAGTTTATGCTCCAACCACCAGTACAGAATAAAGGGAGGTTAATGAGCTTTATAATCAAGTTAAATTCAACATTGATGAAACATGCAATTCTAATTGCAGATTGGAACTCCAAAATTGGAAATATTAAAGAAGAAAATATATTTGAATTATATGGTTTAGGTAATTGAAATGAAGCAGGAGAATGGCTTATCAATTTTTGTTACTGCAGTGATTTCTTTATAGCTAACTCTTGTTTCCAAACAATCAAAGACATGCCTCTATACTGGGTATCAACAGATGGACTAAATAAGAATGAAATTTACTGCATTATTGCCAAAAGGATTTGGAGGAGGTCAGTTGTGCGACATAGAGAAGGACCAGGGGAGACATGATATCAGTCTTCCAATATTTCAGGGGCTATCACAGAGAGGAAGGGTTCAAGCTATTTTCTAAAGCATCTGTAAGGAATAATGGATGGAAACTGAACAAGAGAGATTTAACCTGGAAATAAGGAGAAACTTTCTGACAGTGAGAACAATCAACCAANCCTGGAAATAAGGAGAAACTTTCTGACAGTGAGAACAATCAACCAATAGAACACCTTGCCCTCAGAAGTTGTGGGAGCACCATCACTTGAGACTTTCAAGATGAGATTGGACTGCCATTTTTCAGAAATAGTGTAAGGTCTCCCGCTTGGGTGGGGGGTTGGACTAGATGACCTATAAGGTTCCTTCCAACTCTGATTATCTGTTATTTGTTATAGTCAATATTGTTCATGCTGAATATAGAGCAGATTACAAGAAGGAGGGGGGTTCAGTTTCCATAAGTACGATCTTGAGGATCTACCCACCATTTTCAACAGCGAGGTTAGGAATTGCTTTGAAGTTCTGAATATCAGAGAATATCAGAGGAATTATGGAATGAACTTAAGCCATTACAGATAAATGTGAGGATGAAAAAACAGAACAAAGCAATCTGATACTTAGAATAAACTATGGGCATTTCCAAGAAGAGAAGAAAAGCCAAAACCCACAAAGAGAAACATTTCAGGAAAGAACTTAAAAGTAAGAGTTCCAGACTGCAGAAACACAAAGTAATATCACAACTTCTGTACAGACATTGAGGATGAAAACAGGCATGAAAAACAAGGAAAATCTTCCAAAAATATCAACAGAAGAATCAGAAAAGATTTAAAAAAACAGTAGGAACAAAACAAATCAAATCATCAAATCAGTCAGCCTAGAGTTCTCACTCAAGGCACAAATGTCCATACTTAAATTAACCTTTGATACATCAGACACATTATGTAGAAAATGTAGTTTTCTGCAGAGGGCTGGAATGATGGGGATGATTGAAGAAAAGAGAAGAGTATCATCATGTAACAAAAAAAATATCAAATTTAGGTATACTGGCAATGAGTAGTGCACCAATGGAAATTTTGGAGCAGTTACAGATGGATTGTTATGAGAAAAGTCTATTGTATTTATATTGTTGCTAAGAGCTAACACCTACCTGAAGACACATTATCAGATAAATGCATGCTAACCGTCATTCTTAATGTTCATATGGAAAGACATTTATATGTATATTAACGTTTGAAAAACAGTCTGAGCCCTGCATTTATGCTCAATTGGATGAAGCACTATTCTACTAGTAACTACTTGTAACAAATCATGAAACCTACATTGTTTTACTGAAAATACGAAAGAAGAAAAAAGGAAACTGCAAATAGGGTTGTAGTTATTGACATCTACCAGATGTCTTGCTGCTGTTACTCTCAGGGAGGGGGTATTTGGTATCAATATCAGGTAAAAACAATTTAATTTAAGTCTTAATTAACAGAGAATTCAATTGTCTCAGTCTGGCACAAAGACTAAAGAAATTGCTAGCATGAATGTATGGTAATTCTTATTATTCTGTCTGCTCCTGAGGCTTAAATAGCAAACAAATATCCCTTCTTTTGATGACCAAAACATTAAGAAGGGAAAAACAGAAAGCAATATGATTACTATTTGAGACATTCATCTCAAGGTTTTGAGATCAAATGAAGCATACTTTGGAAAAAGAGATAAAAAAACATGAATAGTATAGTGCAATTAACCTGAATATTATGCAGTTATAGTTGGTGATTATAGTAGATAGCACCTTTACTAAAATTCTTCATGCTTTGTGTAGATTTCCTTTCATTACTTGTGTTCAATATATACTGATGAAAACAGCTTTAAATATTGTTTCATAGATAGCACTGTCTGCCTTTCCTAGAATTTGTCCCCATCATTCCCCTTTACTATGAATACGACTGAGTAGCTTTCCCTTTATGATCTTGTGGCTAAGAGAATCATAGCTGCTAAGTTGCAGAGGACTTTTTGTACAACTACCTCACACCTTGGTGTTTTCCAGGTCAGCTTTTATCCCTCAGATGTAGCCAAGACATTGGATATTGTTTGTCTCTGAATTCTCATACTTTCATTCTTTTCTGTCCAGATTAATTATAGAATAGGCCATGAAAGAGCTGAAGCTGTAGACCTACCCATTTTTGCCTTTTCCTTGGTAACCTGCCACAAGAGACGTGAGCTTGTGAGAAAGGAAAAAAGAAAGGAAAAGGAAAAATGGGAGGAAAGTCAGTATAATTAACAGGCTTTAAAAAAGAAAAACATTGTATGCATGGGTTGTAAAGCAGACAAAGGTAGTGAGAAAGGTTGATGCAATGTCATTTTTATAGCCAATAAACAAAGATCACTCAGTTTAAGAGATGGGCCATTCGTTTGTACTATATGCTTGATCTGGACTGTACCAGCCTGTGAACCAGATTTGAACTAGAAAATTCCTTATGACAGTTTCATAGAATTAAACAGAGAAAGCTCATGGCCTTTGTTGGTTTTTGTGGTTTACTAGATTTTGCAATCCAGATCTGATGGTCTTATTGCCTATGATTCCCTTGCATATGTTTTCCAATTATTTCCATTCTGTCTGATGACAGGAAAGAAGCAGAAAAAATAAAAAATAAAAATCCACAATACTCTACCATATTACAAAATTAATGTTTCCTTTAAAGATTGCATTTTTAAATATGGATGTATCTGAGCCATAAGAATGTCTTTATGTATTTTTCCGAGTAGGTACATAAACATTTAAGAGGGAGTGAGAGAAGGAGGAAGGAAGGGTGAGTATGGGTTGTATAAAAGCCAATCAAATTAGTTTCATAATACTTTCCAACGTCAGTTTTTTCTTGGATTTGCCTTGTCATCCTCCAAATGATCATCCCCATTATTGAGCAGAAAATGATCTCCTAAAGCCCATGTCCCACTGCACACGGCACCAATGGATTGCAAAGAGGATGTAAAATGGACAAAAAAGCTTGCCATCCCGTTTGAAAACGCGATGCAGTCCTGTTGTGTCTCGACTGCAATTACGTGTTTCATACTCTATTTCTGTAAAACATTATCCAAGTCTACTGCATTCGTAGTGCAGGATCCGCTCAAAAAAGTTTTTGAGCTGCACAAACTTTTGAGGCGGATGAACTTTCCCACTGCATACGCATGTACATCTAACACAACGGGCAACAACATTTCTATGTCCGTTGTCATTCCATTTACACATCCGCTTGTATCCTCTCGGCATCTCTGCATCCCCTCAACCACAGTTCCGCTGCAGCTGAAAGCGGAAAGAGGGAGGAAGCGAAAGGTACAATGAACGCCACACAGCATTGTAGCACGGAAATAGAAAGGATGTGAACGCAGAGTGCATCTTGTTATATAAAGCATTAAACTACGGACAAAACGTCTTGTATATGGGACGTACCTGGATATTTAGGATGTCCTGGAAGTATCCTAGATTATGTGGAAGGACACCTAGCGGGAAAAACCGATATTTCTATGAAATGGGGAGGAAATCACTGGATCCTCACGATCAGTCCAGCCAGCCGTTGTGTACAGACCTCTTCGACCCCTTGGTCTTGCTCTTCCAAGATCTGCCATTGATCTCCACCACTGGATCATCACAACACTCCTCATTGGAAGCTGCCAATCACTCAGACGAATCCTAAGCCCAAAGCCCTCTTCAGCTGTTTTTCACGCTGTTTCAAACAAGGAAGAGAGAAGGAGGGTCCAAGAGCTGTTGTGGGTCCGACGATGTGATCGCGGAGAAGAGGAGTTTGGACGTATGGAACAAAGCCGATGGTGGATGTGGAGGAAAGACAGACACTCGTGTCTCCCGTCATTCCAGCACTTATGAGGATTCCTCCAGCCATGTTGATGAAGTTGGTGGAGGCGGCTGAGACCGGAGGGTTGACCAAGGCCGAGCACCAACTTCCGTCAGCCTGGACCCCGGACTGAAAGTGGCACTGACTCTGCGGCACTCTGCCTCTGGAACCACATACAGGAAACATGCAGTATACATGGAGGGTGCCACCACGTAAACACGCATCACAAATGGTGTCAGAGAAGTGGTGCAGGCCATTCATCGAAGAATACATGGAGGAGCTCTCCTCAAGTGCCCACCAGTGAAGAACGGCTGGAGAAAGTTGCAGAACAGTGTCATCAGAGGTGGAACTTTTCCCACATCCGTTGGAAGCATAGATGGGAAGCACATGAGCGCCAAAGCTTCCAGCCAACTTAGGCTCCTCTTATTCACAACTACAAGGGCTTCTTCAGTATCAGTCCTCTTTGCACATGGTTGATTGCTTGACTACAAGTTGCATGCGATGCTTCCAAGGAAATGGTCTGCTTCGTAGCGCCAGGTATACAACGCCAATGACACTCGAAGAAGGATGGCTGGAACGCGAACTATCATGGGTTTTCTTCAGATTTCCAGACCCTACCCAATGAACACGCAAGAATGTGTCCCTACTTTCATCGTGGGGATGAATGCCTTCTCCCTCAGAACCTACCGTCATGAGCCACTCAGTTCCAGATACCTCAACCCGTGAAGAGAGGATCTTCAACTACAGGCTGTCACAGGGAAAGACGGGTGGTGGAGAACGCCTTTGGGCACCTGGCCACAGGTTTCCAGGTACTTCCACCAGTCATGCAGCATCGCCCACAGACTGTGAGGAGCAGCTGTGGAAGCTGCTGCATCCTGCACAATCTCGATGCGCACCCGCTACGCACTGTGTGCCAGATACAGACTTTGTAACCACCAACAAGGAATGGGAACTGGAGCCAAGGACATAACGCTGAAATAGACAGCTGTGGATGTTCAAGGCCCCACAGAGCTTGCACGATGAAGGGAAAGAAGCAGCCACGACGCTCCTGAAACACTGTGAACGTCCCCAGCTGCGGAGCAGTGGATGGGCAAGACAGGAATGTGTAATTGGTAATGGATGCTGTCCTTTGAGCCTGTCTCATTACACTGATGAGTATTGGCATGGTATGTTGAGTGACCCTGACAATGAATAGGGCATTCAATAAAGAGCTTTGTTTTATTGTTGAAATGTGTTTGATCAATGAATAAATTGTTATTGGATAAAAATAGGGCCTGTGGCAGCTGGGAGGTGTGAGCCATACAGTCCAACCTACATGCTTCACTGAGGTTTATCAATCCCGACAGCTATCCTTATCGCCATCCCACAACTATCCTTACCCATCCCACAACTATCCTGTCGCCCATCCGCACAACTATCCTTACCCATCCCCACAACTATCCTTACGCCATCCCACACTATCCTTACTCCAGTTGCCCAGCACGCTGTCCTGTACCCATGCCACAACTAGTCCTTAGCCGTTCCCACAAGCATGCAAAGGCTTAACCCTTTTTCAAAGTTTCATCAACACTATAATCAAAGTAAATAAAATGAAGCCAACGTAATGAAGCAAGATAACCTTTTATTAACAACTGTCTTATAAAACTATGACTTTATAAAAAAGCAAAATGATCGCAAGTAAAGTTGTCTTGAAGCAAAGATTAAAGGTGAACAGGTAACAACTCAGTCCCTCTGGTCACTATTCCTAGTCACTCTGAGACATGTCCATGGGTCGTCAGCTGTCGACGCGGCCAGGGATGTGTAGGTTGGCTGTGGCTTGAGTGCGGTTCCCTGGAGGCGACCCATTGAGTGCTCTTGCCCGAAGTAACAGACAGGGGAATGGTGTGCTTCAGTGTAAATCTCCTCAGCAGAGCTGGATTCTCAGTCCCGTGAGGTGAGGAGGCTCCTTCTCTAAGGCGCTGGGAATGGTCAGGCACACGTATCTGATGACAGATGTTCTGTTAAGGTGGATTGGCTGTGGGATGGAGGAAGGAGGGTGTGTAGTGGGGCTTCTGGTCGCAGCTGGTTCAGGTGAGGGCATCTGTGGCGGTGCAATTTACCTGGGCCTGGACTGGGAAAGGGCTGCCTCTGCTTGTGGGAAGTCCTGGTACTGAGTCCTTGGTAGGCTGAAGGGGCTGTTGAAAAGCTGTGGAAGGAATTGTGTGAGCAATCAGAGGTGACAGCGATGGGATGGGTAGGAGCTTAGGCTATTCAGCTGGGCAGTGGAGGGTGGTGCAGCAGTGCTTGTGATCTTCTCTTTATCCCCTGTCTACTGGCCTGCGGGCCGTGTCATGTAGGTGTGCTCACATAGATGATGGAATGGCTTGCGGTTCAAGGATTGGTGATTGCTGTGACCAGCTGAGAGGTAAAGATCTGTGTTGGTTTTGATTAGTGTCCTGATCCTCAGCAGACAAGTGGTGCTGTGGCCCTTCAGCTGCCTCTCTGTTCTGCTTTCTGTGGGAGGTGGAGCTGGGGTGGTGTGTGGTTTTTCTCGGCTGCTCTTTCTTCTTGCTCCCACCTTTGAGAGAGGGGATTTCCCACATCCTCTGGCATGGAGTGCAGCTGTTGGGGGTCTCTGCATGGGCGTCCTTCCAAACGCACCTGCCTGGACAACGGTAGCGGTCTCCTGCTGGAAGAGGAGTGGCTGTCTGTGGGCTGTTTGAGGGAGAGGGTTGACAGAGGACGCTGCTCCTCGGTGGCGGACCTCACCCTCCAGAAGCTCACTGACATAGAGACATCTCCCGGTTCAGTGAGTTGATAAGCGGCCTGATTCAGAATTTCTCAGTGGCCAGCTTGCCATACGCAGGCTGTGCATAATGGCTTCCACAATCCCAGGAGTACAATCTGAAGTGTAGTCTCCAGCCTCTGCCTGGTGTCTCATCACCCGCTGCCTGCTTTTCTCGGTGTTGTCAATAGAGCTGTGAGCCGTTTCTGCCACAGTACTTCATTCTCCCCTCAGCTCATTCCAGCACCTCGTCCTCTCTGGTCCCTTGGAAATGGAGTACTGTTTCCTCTTTCCCTTCCTCCTTCACCTCTTGCCTCTTGTCCCTTGGCAAGGGCTTCAGGCCTTTAGCAGACAGGCGACATAGCGGGAGGCTTTGGGCTGTGTCCACCACAGCACGCAAGCATGCACACAGCAGCAGCAGCAGCAAGAAAGCAACACAGCAGCACCAGCAGCAGCAGGAGAAGCACCAGCTACAGCACAACACCACCCAGCAGCATCACAACAGCAGCAGCACAGCGCAGAAGCACCAGCAGCTCAAGGTCAGTGCCCAGGGGTGGATGGCTGCAAGGAGTAGCAACGGCCCTTTATCTTTTCCCTGGACTGTCGAATCAATGGTGTTCTTCTCAAGATGCTTCTGGCACCAGGTTCTTTCCTCTGAATGTGGTAACTGGCTTGCGAGCTGCATCCTTTTATATCCACGACTGACCACAATCATCTTCCCACATGTGCAGTGAAATGGCTTTGCATCCGCTATGTATCCGCATCATATCCGCTAGCATCCCTATAGTCTTGTGATCTCTCGCATCTTGCTACGGGCACCCCTTCTGCTATGAATCCGTTCGTTATTCTCCCCCAGAAGCCCTTCGATGTGGTCATCTGCTTCCATCCGCTTCCCATGCCGCTAGGCTTCCCTACGGAACATCTGCTTACCCATCCTCTGCTACGTACTACCTTCTCCCCCGTCCGTGTCTTTCCCGTTTTTGTCCGTTCTGTTTAAGGCCAAATGTTTCCCGCAACTTTTTGAGAGCGGAATAACAACAGATTGGAGCCCACTTTTGCTCGTCTGCTGTGTCCTTTTTGCATACGTTTTGCATCCATCGGCCAGTGTGACCTAGCCTTTAGCTATTTCATTTTGTCTTATGAAAGAGCAGTGAAAGATTCATTCATTCATTTGTAATTTTCATTCATTTGTAATTACTCTATCTGCTTTTTGCCAAAGATGGAGAAATACTTCAAATAACTTAGGTAGCTTTTGGCAAATATACATTTTGATTTGCATAAAGGGAGGCAATCATGCTAAGTATTTCCCATATAAGACACATGTTCATGGATATATGATCAGATACTGCTCCTTTTTTTTCTAGCCCCAAAACATTTGGAACATATATTGGAGAAGAAAAGATAATTCCAGATCATAAACTTATGTTGAAGGATATGGATTTTTCTCTTTTTTTTCCTGAGTATTGTGAAGGGACAGCTCATTTGAGCAAATTAACCTTTTAAAAAAACCAGCATTTTGTTTAGCTTATTCAAAATCCACCTGTCATCATGGAGATTAATTACATTCTTGTTCTGATGAATTGAAATATACGTCTATTCAACAACTGTCATTATATGAAGTTATTAGCTTATCTTCCCTTTATTCTTAAAATAATCATACAATATGGCATGATTAAGTTGCTTTATAATGGCTTCACTTCACATTTATCTCACTTCAGATTATTCTTACTAGAACTGTAGAACAAGATGGCTCAAGGCATGCCATTATTATGTAAATTAAAACTCAGAGAGTTATTTCAACTTTGCAGAAGTAAGATTCACATTTGCCTTCCTGCAGCAAGAGATCCATTTAACTTTGCCTCTTCCTTGCTAAGTTCAGAAATGGAAGAGTTTCAGATGAGGTTGTTGTGTATAGAACTTGGAAGACCCCAAATATCTCAAACTGATTGGCCGAAAAGACTGTTCTTGGATTGGTTACTTAAGTGCCATTCTGATTGGCCCAACTAATGGCGGCAACACTTAAACAACTGTCATTGGCCACAAGCCGCGAGCAAGCCGCTATAAGAAGGGCTGCTGCAGCTTGGGCAAACGTTCTGTTACAAGTTACTTTACTGTTTGAATAAAGAGCTATTTGTTGGAACCTGGTCTCACGCACCTTATTTCCAGACAAACACTGGTGACGAAGGTGGGATCGTTCTAGAAGAGTGAGACTGAAGCACGTGGCAACCAGAACCGAGCAACAGAGATGGCCGAGAGAGACGTTAAACAGATGGCATGGCCTGAACTGAACAGAATGCTTCGAACCCATTAGACGCCTGTGGTCTCCAACTTGATCAAAAGGCATGAGTTTTACAAATGAGACCAACAGGAAGACAAGAGCATCGGAGACTTCGTAGCAGCTCTAAGACACTTCAGAGGAGCCTGTGAGTTCCAGAACATGGATGAGGCCATGAGGGACCACGTGGTCCTTGGATTGAAGGAAGCTACACTCCAAAGCAAGCTGCTAAACAGACCAAATATTACAGTGGCTGAGGCCATTGCAGAAGCCACCGCCGCTGAAGCCGCCAATAAATCCGCAACCACTATGCTCCAGATGAACTCAATTTCAGATCTGCCAAATCAACTCAGAGAAAAGAGGGTGGAAAGAAACAAGAAACAGCCCACAGCGACTGCCCACCATGAAGAACTTGACTCCCCAAGCGACACTGATGACGACAATGAAGATATACATAGGCTTCAG
>BHFT01018904.1:0-13735 GCA_004320025.1 Laticauda laticaudata | reverse complement strand
AATTTTGATCAGGGAGAGACATAGCAAAGCAAATTGTGCAATATGCAAAACTTTTGAAGTGTGTGTGTGTGTGTGTGTGTGTGTGTGAAAGAGAGAGAGAGAAAGACAGACAGACAGATACAGACACACAGATACAGACACACACAGACACACATAGAACACATAACACAGGCTCACAGACACACACACACACAGACACACACACACACACACACACACACACACACACAGAATTAGCAAATGGCCTCTATCCTGCTTGCTCCTTTGATTAGGTTCTGGACATTTGCTAATTTTTGAAACAGAATAACAGAAAGACGGAAAGACAGAATGATAAATCAAGGAATGTCAGAATAATAGAAAACAACAGACTAACAGAATAACACAGTTGGAAAGTATCTTGCAGGTCTTCTAGTCCAACCCCCTACTTTTGCAGGAGACTCTATACTATTCCAGACAAGTGACTGCCAAATCACTTCTTAAAAACCTCCAGGGATGGAGCCCCAACAACTTCTGGAGACAACTTTCTTCTTAAAATCCTCTTTTCTTCATCTTATTTATGATTCCAACTCAATCAGATGCCAATCTGGCCAAAAAGACCCATAAGGGGAATAAGGAATGGGGTTTGTGCCCTTTCAACACAACTATGGTGTGTACGCGAAGGGGAGAGTCACAATTGTGAGTTTCACCCCCTTCGGTCGGATGAGTGCCTTCAAGATGAAGGGAGAGGCTGTCACCATGCAAAGCTCCACCCCATTTTAATCACATGTGTAACAAAGAGATGGGATCATGGTCGACTTCTTTAAGCTCCCACAGAGGGGAGAACATTGCTAGGGCAAGCCATTTGTATATAAACAGTGAACAATCCCTGCTCCCTCTAGCACTGATGATGTTATCTAGTTAGGTCATGAAATGTCTGCATGAAAACAACCAAGCTCAGAGAGCACCAAGGACCTTATAGTTTGTTGTGGCCCACTGGCAGCTGACCGAACTGGCAGCAGAGTCAGGCAGTAGCGAGGAAGTTGGGGAGGAACCTGGGCCAGTCTTGGCAGGCTGAGGAGGGCTCGGATGAGGGCTCTGCATCAGAGACAGGGATGGGGCCAGGGCAGGCTGGCAATCATCAGCTGCCTTCAGACTCAGACAACAGTGAGATGGGGGAGATTCTGGAACCGTTTCCCAGCCTGCACATGCAGGGCTACCAGAAGACAAGAACAATTGAGAAAGCAGGGTTGACTCAGGAGTAAGGCCACACCTCAGAGATGATTGGCCCTTCCCATAAAGACATAAAAGAGGAACAAACGGGATGTGAGCCTTTGCAGGAAGCAACTAGTTCATCCGGTCGATTCAAGCTTTTGAGAAGTTCTGTTTGACTCTATATTGAGTTTGGCCTTGCCCTGCACCTGGCACTTAGTTCTCTGGCTGCATCCCAAGTGCGATAAGGTGGGTGTTTATGAACATTCTCCTGAAAGACTGTTTGTGAAGCCTGGCAGGCTGGGAATGAATGCAATTCACAGCCGTGGAAATAAAAGAGATTTTGCCGGAACTAAGATTGTGCTTTATGCTTTCTAAGGAAGCCTAGGTCAGAACACAGTCCTCCTCCTCCTCCTCCTCCTCCTCTACTATATAAATTCTCCTCCATTCTGGCACTGATGTCATTACCTAGTTGGGTCATGAAATGTCTACCTGAAAACAATCAAGCTCAGGCTGCACCAGGGATGGGATTCTACTGGTTCAGACTGGTTTGGGTGAACTGGTAGTTCCGGTGATCATTTGGCCCCATCCACCCATTCTCTGCCCTTTCCTGGGTTTTTATTTCCTTGTTTTTGAGCACAGCTGATTTGCGTGGTAGAGTGCCTCAGTTGTTTTACTCACCGGGACTGCAGGAGAAGGTAACTATTAGAGCTGAAAATGGGCTTTTTGAAATGCTGTGCGTGCTTGCACTCACCAAACCGGTTGTTACACCAGTTGAATTTCACCACTGGGCAGCACCGAGGACCTCCACAACCCTGATCCATAAACATCTTCTTCCATTGTCAAGAACTCACCATCTATCGTGTAGAGATAATCGAACTTTATGATTTGCAGGAGCCGCTGCAGCGTTTCGCAGAGCTGAAAGGAAGCGGGAAGGATTAATGCAACAAATGCAAATAATAATAATAATGCAGTCCAGGTTGAACAGAGATTCCCCTGTGGGAAACTGACCCGGAGGAGGAAGCTGAAGAGCTGACAGGGAGTGGGAGTGTGGCTCTGTTGGCTGTGGAAGAAACTGGGGAAGGGCAAAGTCCAGCTGGGCAGAGCAGGGAAGAGGTAGAACAAAGGAGAGGAATTTAGAGGAAGACCCAGGCCCACCCCCTCTTCATCCTAGGGCATGCAGGGAGGAATGGAGAATGTGGGTTGCATGGCTTACGGGGGAGGAAAGGGCCCTGATTCCCTTCATTAGCTGCAGCTGGGAACACAGTGTTTAAAAAGGGAAGCTGCGTGCAGCAAGCTGTTGGGAGCAAATAATGAATTTATCTTGTATCATCGTGGTTTATCTGTGTTCCTGGCATCTTTCCAACTGTGTGTGTTTTGCCATGCCTTTAAGTCTGAAATTCTTGCTCCTGCCCTGCCAAACTAATTACTTCAGTTTGGCTTGTTTGGACTTGAAGTTACAGTTTGTGTTGCTCATGTTTTGGACTGAATTTTTTCCAGTTAAAGGCTGTTCCTGGGAGAATTTTTCTTCAGCCGAAGGTAACCTGGGCACTGGGGGCACAGTTGGAGATAATAAAGGGACTCTTCTTGCATATTTGACTGTACTGCCTTTGTGCCATACCCCTTTGGGTCATCACAGATTGGCTGGAGGGGAAAAGAGGTTTTGTGCACACTATCCATATCTCCAGGATGCTAAAATCAAATCCTAGAATTAGAATGGAGCTGGAAGGGACTTTAGAGGTCTTCTAGTCCAGCCTCCCTGTTCAAGCAGGAGATCCTAGACCATTTCAGACAAGTGAATCTAGTTTCCCTCTTGATTTTGCTGGTCCAAAGGTCGCAAAAGGGGATCATGTGACCCTGGACCATTGCAACTGTCATAAGTACATGCCAGTTGCCAAGCCTCTGAATTTTGATCATGTGACCACCACCCCCATGGATGCTGCAATGGTCATGAGTGAGAAAAAAGGTTCTAATTTACTTTTTCCCCTTGTCCCGGTCAATAAATGGACCATTGTAAGTCGAGGACTAACTGTATATACATGGCTCATAGAAGAGGCATGCTTGCAGCTGCCTTCTTGACTTTTTTGCCCACCCCTGTGGGTGTTCCAGGGCTTCCTCCTCCATCCCCAGGGCTGAACCCCTTCATGATTTTGATCTGCTTGGGTCTACTCCTTCCAACTTTCCAGATCAAGGGTCTCCAACCTTGGCAACTTTAAGACTGGTGGACTTCAACTCCCAGAATTCCTCAGCCAGCTTTGCTGGATGAGGAATTCTGGAAGTTGAAGTCCACCAGTCTTAAAATTGCAAAGGTTGGAGACCCCTGTTCCAGATCCTTTGTCTGATGGAGACACCAGGGGTCTATTTGAGAAGTACAGGCAGATGCCTTCAAGGATTTCATGGAAGAAAAGAGAACCACCTGAGCTGCTTCCTTGCCAGGCTTCCCCAGTGCCATCTCTGCTGCCATGTCCAGCTATGGTTTGCCAGCTACTTACCAACCTGGGCAGGGATGCTGCGAGGACTGTTTTTACAATGGGCTTCACTTTAGCTCCTTGCAGGCTGCAGAAACAAGGAAAGATTGGAAGGAAGAAGGGCTAGTTCGCTTGTAAAAATGAGACCAAACTCTCCTGCCCACCCCTTCTTGCCCCCCTTTCTTCCCTGACCTCCCAGCAAACTCTAGCTGAATAAAACATCACTTAAGCCTTTTGGACGTCTCGGCTGCAACTGATAAAGTGCAGCTTTAAAGCAGGTGAAATTGGCAAATATGGACAGTTTAATTAAACAAGGAACATCTCCTCTTGATTTTGGAAGTTATTGGTTTGTGTAAGGGGTTTGTGGGGTGCCTGGCACTCTCTGAGTTTCTTGCAGATGTTGCAAGACCCAACTAGTGAACACATCATCAGTGCTAGAAGGGAGTGAGGTTTGCAGGGAGGAGGAGGAAGATGACTGAGGGGTTCTTAGTGCTCTCTGAGCTTGGTCATTTTCTTGCAGATGTTGGAAGACCCAACTAGGGAATGACATTAGTGCTAATAAGGAGTGAGGTTTGTAGAGTAGGGGTGTAGAAGGAGAAGTGGGAGGAGGAGGAGGAGAAGAAAAACTGTGGGATCCTTGGTGTTCTGTGAGCTTGGCTGTTTTCTTGCAGAAGTTTCATGACCCAACTAAGGAACATCATCAGTGTTAGAAGGGAGTGGGATTTGTGGAGAGGAGGAAGAGGGAGAGGGAGAAGAGAAGGACTGTGGGGTCCTTAGGGCTCTCTGAGCTTGGTGGTTTTCCTGAAGATGTTTCATGACCCAATTAGGAAACATTATCAGTGCTAGAAGGAGGGTTTGCTATCTGTTTGTGTATAATGGCTTTTGTTGTCAGTGACAGTGGGTTGTTTTCCTCTTCATGGTTCCTTGATTCAGTTGTTGTTTTCTGTTTGCTTGTTTGTCTGAATAGGTAATTGCTTGTTTGGGCTATTGCTCACTGGTATTTGTTAGTCCACTGTTAATCTTGGTATTGATCTCTGCTTATTTGGGTATCGATTGCTGGTGAGGAAGTGGTTTGATGTTTTTGTTTCCTTTTTGACTGTTTGAAAGGCTGTTGTTTATCTCATTGTGCCTGTTGATGGTTGATGGTACCTTAATCAAGGAACTATCAACTTGGATAAACAAACTAACAGTAGATCACAGCCTAATCAAGGAAGCATTAAGAACCCTTGTGGCTGGGCTGAGAGAGTGATGGGCCCAAAATCACATAGCCATAGGCAGGACTAGAACTCCGCATCTCCTGGTGATTGGTACAAAGTCACCCTGCTGGCTTTCATGTCTAAGGTGGGACTAGTATTCCACATCTTCTGGTGAATGGCTCAATGTCCCCCAACCAAATTTCATGCCTTAAGTGGGACCAGAACTCATCATCTTCTGGTGATTGGCCCAAAGTCACCCAGCTGTCTTTTATGCCTAAAATGGGACTAGAACTCACCATGTCCTGGTGATTGGCCCAAAACCATCCAACTGTCTTTCATGTCTAAGGCAGGGCTAGAACTCCCAGCCGCCTTCTTTCTGGACTAGTGTGTTAGCCACTAGAACAAACTGGCTCTACCTGTGAAGAGTTAGATTCTAGCCGGTGATTGAAAATTATGTCGAGACTTACCGAGAAGAGCTGACTATCCTTGCAATTTTGAACTCGCTATGGCAGGTGCCAAAAGAAATATCGATGACTCCTAGCACAAAGTTGGAAAAACTGCCCTCTGTTTTGAAGTTCACATCGATGAAGATATCAATCCATTCAAAATGCTTGCCGAAGAAGCTAAATGACAAAAGAGTCCTTCCAGAAAACAACAACAACTGCATGGCGCCAACTTGCATAGAAATGACTCTGGCCTTTTTTTTGAGAACTGGTGTCAACTCATAAATCATTCCTATGCCTGTTTCCGAGTTGCCATAAGAAGGAGGGGGGGACGGCCTGAGAGAGCAGTGAGGCAGGTGAAGGCCAGAAGCACATTCCATGCTTATCTTGTGGATGTTGTAGCCTAGGCTACTGGATCTTCCGCCCATGAAAATCCTTCATTGGAGAATGTGATTGATGACACCCAGCCCGTGAATGTGTTTTGTTGGAGAATCTGATTTATGACACATCCAGTGGGGTGGGGGAAAACAGGGTCATAGGTGATAGTAAATTACGTGCCTCATATGGGTTAGTGCCAGACATGCTGCCCCTAATAAATCTTATGGATTCTTTTGAAGCTTGGATTGAGGCTCATGATTTAATGAGGGCAATCATTGGAACCCTGACAACTGGACTCCATTTGGAAAAACGGATCTTGGAGGAAGGCAACTGATTGCAGACAGAGAGCTGAAAAGGACTCACAATTTAGCACTTAAGTGTAGCCTGGTCTTGACAATCATGGTGGACGCTTCTTCTCGCGGCTCCATCTGGATGTGGGGCACAAACACCCTCACCACATGCAACCTTTGGAAGGAGAAATGGAAGCCATGAGAAAGGAGATGGTTTGAGATCATCCAGACAGTTTATCTCAGACTAGATGAAATGGTGCGTGTGTGTATTTGTGTGTGAGCGTGTGTGTGTGAATTGGTGGTCCTTGTGGAAGGTCCTCACCAGAGGTGGTATTCAGCAGGTTCTGACCAGTTCTGGAGAACCGGTAGCAGACATTTTGAATAGTTTGGAGAACTGGCAAATCCCACCTTTGACTAGCCCCACCAAACCCATCCCTTCTCTGACTCCCATTGAGTCCCAGCTAATTGGCTGGGTTTCCTTTGGTTGCCCTGCAGAGGAGAATGGAGCTGGAAAGCAGGTTAATGAGGTGGGAAAGGAATGGGGATTTTGCAGTATCCTTCCCCTGCCATGCCCACCAAGCCACGCCCATTAAGCCACGCCCACAGAACAGGTAGTAAAACTTTTGGAATCCCACCACTGATCCTCACCCAAAACTAAGTAAAACAAAAGGTCATCTAATTGTCAGAATTCCAAACAACAAACTCCAACTCAACAAACTCTGAGACTGGCATTTTCTCAAAGTTCCATTTTATTGGAGTTGTCATATTTGCACATCTGGGAAATCTGAGAGTTCTGGATTTTCCCTGCACAATTAAAAAAATCCAAACCCCATCATCCCCTACACCCATCAGTCCATCACATGGTCCAATCATCAACCACCCCAACTGAAGACCTTCCTCAAACCCCTCTTTCCACAGGTGCAGGATGGCTTGTCCTTGACTCAGAAGATCAATGTTGTTACATCTAAACTTCCTCATCTCTGTAAGATTCCCCCCACCCAAATTTCCAGGCACTGAAATGTGGCAGTGTGGAAGCTTCTGAGTAAAATATGGCTTCCAAAGCTGACACTAATCTAAGCTGGCTGTAGAAGGCCTATAATTGGGTTGGGTCAACTTTTCTTAGAGGTCCCAAAGGTGCTTTTTCAAGAGAAGAAGAAGCTTCTTGGATGAGAAGTGAAACATCTTCAAAGAAAAACCAGAAAGTCCAGTTGCCACCTCAAAAAACACCTTTGGGACAACCATGTCCTGGAGGACTGAGAAGCTCCAAAGACGTTTAGCAATACACTTTCCTAGATGAGTTGAATGTCCACCTCTAGCATTGCCCAACACAGCTATTGGGGAAACTGGGCTGTTGGAATAAAGGGAGGTTGAGGTTGAGGAAAAGCTGGACTAGAGTATCCTTCTAAGGTTGGGGGAGACTCAGTTCCTAGTATCAACTACTCATAAAGTTGAGAGAAGAGAATATTTGCAGCTCAGGGTTGAACTGTGGGGTCCTTAGTGCTCTCTGGTGGTTTTCTTGCAAATACTCGAATACAGCTCATCAGTCTGGAACCCACATTATGTATCTGATATTAACACAGTTGAGAAAGTCCAGAAATATTTCATAAGAAGAGTTCTCCATTCCTCTCCTCGTTGCAGAAGACCTTATGCCACCAGACTTGAAATTCTAGACCTAGTAAACCTAGAACTATGCTACCTCCAGTCCGATCTAAATACAGTATATAAAATCACACATTGCAATGTCCTACCAGTCAATGAATATTTCAGCTTCAACCATAACAATACAAGAGCAAACAATAGATACAAACTCAAGGTTAACCGCACCAAACTTGATTGCAGGAAATATGACTTCAGCAACAGAGTGGTCAATGTTAGGTAGAATATTCTACCTGACTCTGTGGTTTCTTCCCTAAACCCCCAAAACTTTAACCTTAGACTATCTATTATTGACCTCACCCCTTTCCTGAGAGGTCTGTAGGGGGCGTGCATAAGTGCACCAATGTGCCTACCTCCCTTGTCCTATTGTTTCTTTTATTTTTCTTATATGTACCCATTTCATGTATTCATAACTATGTATATATTTATACCTATTATCTTGTAAGCAATTGAGAAACCAAATAAAAATAAATAAATAAATGTTTCATGATCCAGTGCTAGAAGGGGAGGGGGATTGAGGAGGCAGGGAGGGGGGGAGAAGGAGGAGGATTGTAGTGTCTTTGATGCTCTCTGAATTTGATGTTTTCTGGAAGACATGACCTAACTAGATAATATCAACAGTGCTAGAAGGGAATGGGGTCCGTAGAGAGGAGGAAGAGGAGGAGGAGGAGGAATGTGGGGTCCTTCATGCTCTCTGCTCTTCTTACATAAATTTTATGACCCAACTAGGGAACAGCATCAGTGCTAGAAGGGAGGGAGGTTTGACAAGAGGAGGAAGAGGAGAAGGAGAGGGAAGGAAGATGGAGACAGGAGGAGAAGGAAAAGGAAGAGGAAATCAAGGGAAATGGAGAAAGAGGAGGAACGAAGAAGGAAGATGGAGAGAGGAGGAGGTAAAGGAGGAGGAGGAGGAGAAGGAAGACTGTGAGGTGCTTGGTGTTCTCTGAGCCTGGTTTGTTTTCTTGCAGAGGTTCAACTGAGGAACATCTTCAATTCTAGAAGGATGGGTAGAATCTAGTTGGGTCATGAAAGGCCTGCAAGAAGACAACCAAGCCTCAAAGAGCACCAAGGACACCCCCATATGCTGCTGGGTTCAAACATGCTGTAAGTTAAGGCAGGCATTATCAGGTGAGGTGGACTAGAAGACCTCCAAGGTCCCTTCCAACCGGTTACTCTGAGACCTAAAAGGATGAAGCACAGGTAAAGCTGATGGGATGGGATAGTCTAGAGAAGCAATGTCCATAGTGGTGATAAACTCTGGGTATCCACCTTTAGGATTGACTTCAAGAGCTGCGGGAAGAAATGGTTAGTCAATAAAAGGCTCATTCTTTGATTATCTTTTGAAGTGATTTCACTCCTCCCCTCCTCTTTTCCTTCTCCTCCTTTCTCCTCCTTTCCCATTTTTTCTCTTCTTCAGCTTTCCCCTCTGTCCTTTTCCTTCTCCTCTTTGTCTTTTCCTTCTCATTCTCCTTCTCTTTCCTCTTCCCCTTCTCCCAGAGTGTGGGAGAACGTTAACACAAAACCTGACTGCCACTTTTTGGGGGGAGTGTGGGGCATTTTTGCAGCTGGCAGGGGTTGTCCTTGGCAAACCAGACAATGGCTGCCACACCTGGATCTCATCCACACCTTTCCCAATGTATTCTTGCCCTAATCCTCTATTCTGATCAGAGGGGAGGGGGGGAGGAACTAAGATTTATTTTATTTTATTTTTCTCAATTGCTTGCAAGATAATAGGTGTAAGTAAAAACATAGTTATGAATACATGGATACATATGAGATGAGATGAGCCAAGCCATCCCCACTGTGTCCTGCTCCTTTGCCCTTTAACAACGTCAAGAAATCCAACATCAAAGGGAGTTGGGCTTGGAAGAAAACCTTAAGTACACAAGCCATCAAAAGCACCCTTTCTTCCGAGTGGGATCCGTGCCAGGGGCTGAGGATCACAGTGTCCCCCTGGGTGCCTGGGCAGAGGACAAGGAGGGGAGCATTAAGGCGATGCTGTGCCAAGGGATGGCCCAGCACACAGAAGGGACAGGAGTCCGGCCTTTTGCCCCGTCCTCAGCTATGATGAAACAGGACGGGATAAGGTCAGATGGGCAAGCTAGAGTGAGGAAGCCTTCAGTAAAAAAGGAAATTATCCGTAGGGTTAAGAAACTACTCCCAGGCACACCTGCAGGGCTGGTATTTGGGGTTCTCTTTGCTGCACACTTTCTCTTTCTTATTTTCTCTCTCTCTCCCTCTCTCTTCTACCCTCCCTCACACACACCATTTATCTATTATTTGTATCATCCATCACCTATCATCTATCTGTCATCTCTTTTTCTATTATCTCTCTCTCTCTCCTTTCCTTCACCCGTCTCTCTCTCTCACTTTATCCATATCTATCTATCTATCTATCTATCTATCTATCTATCTATCTATCTATCTATCTATCTATCTATCTATCTATCTATCTATCTACCATCTGTATATGTAATCTATCCATATCATCTATCTCTATCTATCTGTCTGTCTGTCTGTCTGTCTGTCTGTCTGTCTGTCTGTCTGTCTGTCTGTCTGTCTGTCTATATATCCTTCTATCATCTATCTATCTGTCTATCTAAACTATCTGTCTGTCTGTCTGTCTATCTATCTATCATCAATATGTCTCTCTCTTTCTCTTTCTCTCTCTCATGATGTCATCATCCACAGTATCTATCAGCTATATTAATTCCGACATCAAGTTTCTTAATAAATAATGGCAGGGCAAGGGACCGCAGAGGCTGGCTTGAGAAATCTGACCTCAACTCTTCAGGCATCAGTTCCATCATCCAGGCAAGCCAAACCCAGAGAATAATGGCCTCTTTGTGGGCCAGCTGCTGAATTGGCTTTGGGACCAATTAAAGCAACCTGCTTTGGACTCAGAAGTAGATAAGCTGAAAACACTGCAGGCTTTGCAGTTTTGTGCCTGAGATTACATGCCGTGTTTACCTTCTCCTCTGACAATCACCCTTTATCCCTGCTGTATGAGTCAGGGCCTCTTGCACTCACTGCCAGGGTGGTAAATCAGATGATCAGAGAAGGCCCTACCTGGCCAGCCAGCCAAGAACCAGGTGGTGTTATCTGAGGCAAAGGTAAAGGTGTTATCTGGTGTGCCAGCTGATGCAAGAGATGGGACTGCAAGAGCCAGGAGAGGTGGCTCTCCTTGGCCCCAGCTCCTTCTTGTAGCTCTGCAGAGGTCAGCAGATCTCCTGTAACAGGGATCTCCAACCTTGGCCACTTTAAGACTTGTGGTCTTCAATGCCCAGAGTTCCTCAGCCAGCTTTGCTTAAAGTCTTAGTGGCCAAGGTTGGAGACCCCTGTCCTGTAACACAATGCTCTGTTGGCTTGATAATGGCCTACCCAGAACAGGAGCGTCCCTTGGAGACTGGCAAAAATCAAGGTGGGAGCTGCAACTCCATGATTGAAGTCCAGCTGCATGTTCTGGTGGTGTTTCTACTACCCTTGGTTTGTTGTCTCTTAGTCCTCCTTTGAGGATATCCAAATGGACTTTTGCAGCTCCCAGAGCTTTGTAGGATTGGACCATGAAATATCCTTTTTCATATTTGAAGGAGGAGGGTTTTGGTTTCCATCTTTCTATGCATCCATTGTCATCCATCCATCCTCCGTCTCCTCCATCCTCCTCCACCACCACAATCCATCCATCCATCCACTGATCTATCTATCCATCCATCATGCATCCATGCATACATCATACATCATCCACCTGTCATCATCCACCCATCCATCCATCATGCATCCCTGTATCCATCATCCATCATCCACCACCACAATCCATCCATCCATCCACCATGCATCCATGCATCCATCATCCAGCCATCCACCCATCCATCCATCATCCATCCATGCATCCATTCATCCACTAATCCATCCATCATCCATCCATCATCATCCACCCACCCTCCATCCATCCATCATGCATCCGCACATCCACCCACCCACCTATCCATCATCCATCCATCCATCATGCATCCATCCATCCACTAATACATTCATCATCCATCCATTATCATCCATCCACCATCCATCCATCATGCATCCTCTGATCCATCCACCCATCCACCCATCTGCCATCCATCATCCATCCATCCGCCATCCATCTTCCTTCCTCTCTCCCTCCTTTTGATGAGAGACGACAATTTTATATAATTTAAGTTACACAATGGATGCAACTGGCCTCAAGATGGTTTCAAGCCATTAGGTAACAGCTCCATTTCAACCCCCATCAATAAGTGCAAAGATGAGGTTGCCACCTCTGGCTTACTCACTCCTTGATCCAGTGTTCAACATGTCCTTTGTGAGGGGCATCTGGAAACTGAATGAGCAGGAGGTGACTCTGTATCAGCGAATTCTGAAGAAACACGCTGGTGACATCTGAAAGGGAGGCAGAAGAAGTGAGGTTAATACTCTAGATCGGGGTGGGCCACAATGGCCCCTTTACAACTTGTGGACTTCAGCTCCCAGAATTCCTGTCCCAGCCATGCCCAGGAATTGTCATAATTATGCCATCTCAGGAATTCTGGGAGTTGAAGTCCACAAGTTGTAAAGGGGCCATAATTGCCCACCTCTGCTCTAGATCAACATTTTTCCAAGCTTGGAAACTAAGAGGTGTGGAGTTTAGCTCCCGGAACTCGACAAAATTCTGGCTGGGGAATTCTGGAAGTTGAGGTCTATGCTTCTCCAGATTGCTGAGATTGGGAAATGGTGCCCTGTGAGATGCTTGTAAATCAGAGAGTCTGAGTTTTTGGGCAGAAGATCAACCCCAAGTAAGAAGCTGCTACAGCTGGATCGGATCCAGATTTAGCTTGGCAACCAACTGGTCAGGAGGGAGCTAATTCCACGGACATTTTCCTCCTCTCTTTCGGTTGGTGAACTTCTTAACTAAAGTTTGGAGCAGTTTTGTGTGTTTTCTGCCACCTGATGGCGGGACCCACCCAACCTCGTGTTGCTGAGTTTGGACAACTGTGCCCCTACCAAAGATTACGAGGCTCATTAATCTTTGGGATATTGGGAGGGGAGGCAGCTACAGACCATGGCACCACTAGGCAAATAATCTAACCCAATCAATATGATCTTTGTGGGGTCCTCAGTGCTCTCTGAGCTTAGTTGCTTTCTTGCAGACATTTCATTACCCAACTACATAACATCATCAGCTTGCATAGATAATTGCCTAGCAATAATGATGTTACCTAGTTGGGTAATGAAATGTCTGCAAAAATTGTGGGTCCGAGTCTCTCGTGGTTCCTGGGGTGCCAAGAGGAGGATGAGGGGGAGAGAGAGGAAGGGGAGGGATTCCTCCTCCTCCCTTTCATCTTCCTCCCCCTCACCTTACTCCCTTCTGGCACTGATGATGTTACCTAGTTGGGAAATGAAATGTCTGCAAGAAAACAACCCAGCTCAGAGACCACCAAGGTCCCCACAGCTCCCCTCCTCCTCTTCCTCTTCTCACTTTTCCTCCTCTTACTGCTCTTCCTCTCCCTTTTCCCATTCCTCCTCCTCTCACCCCTCCTCCTCCTAGCTGCAAGACATCTTGCAAGAAAACAACCAAACTCAGGGAGCACCAAGGACCTCTCATTTCAATTCTGAGCTACAAAATATTCTCCATTATCAGAAACATCTCCACCTGAGTGGCATTGTTGATCTGTGTCCTTAGGGTTTTCAGAAGCCTGTTGCTTTAAATGTAAGAATTTAAAGGTTTTATGGGTTCTCTAGTTGTCATTAAGAATCTAGAAAGAATGCAGAGAAGAGTAACCAAGATAATTAGGGGACTGGAGCCTAAAACATATAAAGAATGGTTGCTAGAATTGGGGATGTTTTAGTTTCATGAAGAGAAGGGCTAGGGGTGACATGATAGCAGTCTTCCAATATTTGAGGGGACTGCCACAAAGAAGAGGGAGTCAAACTATTCTCCAAAGCACCAGAATGAAGAATAAGAAACAGTGGATGGAAATTAATCAAGGGGAGAAGCAACCTGGAATTCAGGAGAAACTTCCTAACAGGGAGGACTGTTCTGTATGTAAATAGTTGGCTCCAAATAATACATTCTGATTGGTTGTTTAAAACTAAAAGGGATTGGTTCA
>BHFT01018903.1:8729-43449 GCA_004320025.1 Laticauda laticaudata | reverse complement strand
TGGAACTGCTGGCCTCCAGAAGGTATGAATGCTCCAACAGTGCAAGTTTTTAAGAAAAGATTGGACAACCATTTGCCTGAAGTGGTGTAGGGTTTCCTGCCTAAGCAGGGGGTTGGACTCGAAGACCTCCAAGGTCCGTTCCAACTCTGTTATTCTTTTAAGTTTCTTTTCTTTTTGGAGAAACAATAGAACTGTAGAAGCCCTATTTTTTCATCCAAAGGAAAAAAGAATCAAAGTTGTAAATACTATCCACGCTGATCAGGCTGCCTCTTTTCTTTTCCATGAGGCAGTTGCTTCTGGCAGAACTCCAATGTATAAGATGGGGATGTATTCTTGGGAACAGTCCAAAGTGTATGTTTTGTTTTTTGGGACAAGAGGCTCCTGGGATGGCCATGGAAGGATGAGTGCCCTGCAGCAGTGAACTTTGGAGAAAAGGTCACCCAAGAACTGGTTGCACGTGAAGCCGCCGGGGCTTTGGGAAATGCTGACTGCCTACAAATATCACAGCTGCCATCTATGTGGGTTCAGGCATGGGACTTTCTATAATGGATTTCTGAGGGTCCATAATTTTTCCTAGTAAGCAAAGGTTTGAAGCAACAAACATGACCAGAGTTCTGCAGGCTAAAGTATATAAAATATAAAGTAGAAAGAATGCAGAGAAGAGCAACCAGGATGATGATGATGGAACTGGAGGCTGAAACGTACGATGAACGGTTGCAGGAACTGGACCTGTCTAGTCGAGGGAAGAGAAGGACCAGAGGTGACAGGAGAACAGCTTTCCAATACTTGAGGGGCTGCCCCAGAGAGGAGGATGGGGTCCAGCTATTATCCAAAGCACCTTTGAAGGCCAGACAAAGAATAGTGGATGGAAACTGAACAAGGAGAGATTCAACCTGGAAATAAGGAGAAACTTTCTGACAGAACAATCAACCCATGGAACAGAAGTTGCCCTTGGAAGTTGTGGGAGCTTCATCCCTGTAGGCTTTCAAGAGGAGACTGGACTGCCATTGGTCAGAAATGGTGTAGAGTCTCCTATTGGGTGGGAGGTTGGACTAGATGACCTATCAGGTCCCTTCCAACTCTGTTAATATGTAATCTGTATATGAAGAACAGTTGCAGGAATTGGGTATGTTTTGTCTAATGAATGAAAGGGCTGGATATGACATGATAGCAGAGAACAGAGAACAGAGAAGGGACCTTGGAGGTCTTCTAGTCTAACCCCTGCTCAAGCAGGAGACCCTACACTATCTCAGATAAATGGCTGTCCAATCTCTTCTTTAAAAACCTCCAGTGATGAAGCACCCACAGTCTTTGACGGCAAGCCATTCCACTGGTTAATTGTTCTGTCAGGAAGTTTCTTCTTAGTTCTAGGTTGCTTCTCTCCTTGGTTAATTTCCATCCATTGTTTCTTATCTTCTTATCTTGCCTTCTGGTGTTTTGAAAAATAGGCAGATCCCCCCCCCCTTCATTGGAGGAGCCCCTCAAATATTGGAAGGCTGCTATTCATGTCACCCCTGGTCCTTTTTTTCAACTAGACCAATTCCTGCAACCGTTCTTTCTACGTTTCATCCTCCAGTCCCCTAATCATCTTTGTTGCTCTTCTCTGCACTCTTTCCAGAAGTCATCTAGTCCAACCCCCAATCCAAGTGAGAGACCCTACATCATTTCTGACAGAGGGCAGTCCAGTCTCTTCTTGAAAGCCTCCAGTGATGAAGCTCCCACAACTTCTGAGGGCAACTTCTGTTCCTTTGGTTGATTGTTCTCACTGTCAGAAAGTTTCTCCTTGTTTCCAGGTTAAATCTCTCCTTGTTCAGTTTCCATCCATTATTCTTTGTCTGGCCTTTGGATGTTTTAGAAAATAGCCTGACCCCTTCCTCTTCTCTGTGGCACCTCCTCAACTATTGGAAGGCTGCTTTCCTGTCTCCCCTGGTCCTTCTCTTCCCTAGACCAGCCAGGCCCAGTTCCTGCAACCATTCTTCATATGTTTTAGCATCCAGTTCCCTCATCAACCTGGTTGCTCTTCTCTGCCCTCTTTCTAGAGTCTCCACATCTTTTTAATAGTGTGGTGGCCAAAACTAGATATGGTACTCTAGGGGTGGCCTTACTAAGGCTTACTAAGGTATGAGGACCTCCCTTGAGCTGTCTTTTCTTGTTGGCTGAGACCCAACAGGTATAAAGCCTCATAATGCTCAGATTGACTGATATTTTTCCTCAAATCCTCACATGATCTTCAATATCTGGTAGAGCTCCATAGTAGTCGTGCTCTTCAGGTTGAGTCCCCACTTGAGGAAGAGGAGGACTGTGGCCACAAACCCACTCTCAGCTTCTTCTTTCTCAGCTGGCTACAGTAATCCCATCGCCTCCTTACCAACAAAGGGCCTTGAGTTCCCCTGCTCTCTACACAAACCAAGGGATATCTTTGATATCTAGTGGGTAGCTGATCTAGCTCAGTCTCACCATCTCTGGTAAGATATTCCATGAATGTGACTTTGACATGAACTTTATTTTCCTTGAATCAACCCAGTCTGGTCACCTGAAGGGACTTTTCATTTGTCATAAATGGACTTGTATTCTTGGAAAGTCCCATTCCCAGATCATAGCAGGATATGGCTCTCTGATTCTTCTTCCAATCCCTCTTCAGGACAAAAAGAGGAACCAGTTTGGTGTAGTGGTGATGGTGCTGGCCTAGAAACTAGGCGACTGTGAGCTCTAGTCCTACTTAGGCATGAAAGTTGACTAGGTGACTTTCTACCAGGAAGTTCTAGTCCTGCTTTAGGCATGTAAGTCACCTGGGTGGCTTTGGGCCAATCACCAGGAGAAGGTGAGTTCTAATCCCTACCTCAAAAGCCAGTTGGGTGACTTTGAGCCAATCACCAAGAGACAGTGAGTTCTAGTCCCTATCTTAAACTTGCAAGCCAGCTTGGTGATCTTCAGCTAATTACTAGCAGACAATGAGTTCTAGTCCCACCTTAGCCAGATGGAGGACTTTGGGCCAATCAATTTCTCCCAGCCCAATCCACCTCAGAGGGTTGTTGTGGAAAAAATAGGAGGAGGAAGGAGTGTTAAATATGTTCATCACCTGGAGTTATTTATAGCATAATAAAGGCAGGATAAAAATCAATCAATCAATCAATCAATCAATCAACCAACCAACCTACCTACCTACTTACCTACCTACCAACCTACCAACCTACCAACCAACCAACCAAACAAACAAACAAACAAGCAAACACAATTGCCCCTAAAACTTTGTTTTCTCCCTCCATCCTTGTCTTCTGGTTATTCTGCCAAGTCAACTTCATCTTGAAAAGCTGTCTCACTCCAATGTGACCAGCCCACCCCCCTCATTCCAGCAAAAGGGGGCTGCCCTGTCAACTAAGGGAGCTGTCTCAAACCTTTCTGGCTCCATGGAGTGACAGCAACGGTGGGGGCAGAGGGGATGCTTTCATGCATGTGCCCGCCACTTGCAATGCCTGGTTCCCAATGGACCCTGAACTGGTACCGGTCCACAGACTGGGGTTTCGGTGGGCTTCAAACTTTTTAGCAAAGGGTTCTCTGCACTGTTGCTGGGTGGACATTTGCATTCCTTTAGAGAGCCCTTGAGGCCACCTGGAGGTTTATCTGTATCCTCAGGGTCATCCATTAGTGAAAATGAGTGTGGAACCTTCTTGGAATGGACTGTATTGGTGACTGGAGATAAATGATGTCATATCCCTCCCCCTTTGCTGAGAGGGGGCTGTTCACTTTGGACATAGATGGCCTCTTGGAGCCCCCTTCCAAACCAGTGGTCTTCTCTGTCCAAAATGTGGACTTTGCTGTCTTCCAAAGAGTGGCCTTTGTCTTCTAAATGCAGAGGGATGGCTGAATCTCGTCCTGATGCATTTGTTCTCCTATGTTGCATCATGCGTTTGTGAAGTGGCAGTTTTGTTTCCCCAGTGTACAGATCTGCATAGGGCTCAGTGCATTGTACTGCCTATACCACATTGCTCGGTTTGTGTCTGGGTGTTTTGTCCTTGGGGTACACAATACAATGCAGTGAGACATGTGCAGTGTAAGGCATCCAGAAAGTATCCATGATAATCAGCTGTTATGCAGATCTGAAGAAGGCTTCACACCCATTTACATCACTGAGGTGACCCCGAGGACTCAGATAAACCCCCAAGTGACTTCAACAACCCTCTAAAAGGATGCAATGAATGACCTGCAAGGAATATAATCCTTCTGTCAGGGATTATTACTGGACAGCATGATTGATGACTCTGGGCTATGGATGTGTCCCACTGGAGAATATACATCCAGGGGGTGGGGGGAAGACCAGGGTCAAGGGTGAGATGAATGATGTATCTCAGAGTCGGCTGCACCCAGGTAATGCTGACATGGTCACTCCTAATAAATGATTATTTTAAACTCTGAGAGATGTGGCTAGAGACTCATGATTTGAATGGGGTGGGTGGGTGGATTATCGGAGCCCGGACACCTTCCTTTCCCCAGCATCCACTCAGAGCTGAAAAAGCTTCTGGGATGAGAAGCAAAACGTCTTCAAAGAAAAAACCAGAAAGTTCAGCTGCCTCCTACAAAAAAAAATCATGTTTGGGACAGGGAAAAAGCAGAAAGCAGCACCAAGAGAGGGTTTTCTTTGAATGCTGCAAATCAATCCAAGAGTCCTTCTTACATTTGTTTACGGCTGCTTTGCTGATGACTCCTACCATCCCTGGGGAACTTTCTTGTACCATGCCTTGCAGAGGCCCAATCAGGCTGCAGAAGAGGCTCCAGACCAGGAAGGCCCACATTTTCCAACCTGGGAACCTGTGGGGAGAATTGGATGGTGTGAACATTGAGGTGCCAATGTGAAACCTGGAAATACGTGGTCTTCCATCCCAAGTTCTGGTTGGGGTTGTGATACTCTTGGGGCTATCTCCCCAAGTCCTTGTCTTCATTGGGATAGATGATGGACTATCTGCAGTGCTAACTTGCCAGTTCACAACAGTTCTAGGGATCTGGTAGTGCTGGTCAGCAGTTGGCCTTGCCCACTTGCCCCCACCCTTTCCTGTCCTATATAGTGGACTATAGAAGGAACAGGTCAGGCATTCAGCCCTTGCTTATCAATGGAGACCGAGTGGAGCAAATGGTCAAATTTAAGTTTCTGGGTGTTAACATAAAAGAGGACCTGATCTGGGGTGCCCACATTGCAGCCCTAGTCAAAAGGGCCCAGCAGATATTATACTACCTGAGACTTCTCAGAAAACAACAACTGAATGCAAAACTGCTGGTGACCTTCTACCGTTGCACCAGAGAGAGTATCTGAACTTACTGCACCTCTGTATGGTTTGCAAGTTGCACCGGGACAGATAGGAAAGCACTCCAAAGGGTTAATGTCATTGCCCAGAGAATCCTTGGTTGTCCTTTCCCCTCTTTGGAAGAGCTTTATAGCTCCCACTGCCTTAAGAAAGTTCAAAACATTCTCAAAGATCCATCTCATCCTGGGAACCCTTTTTTTGGAACTATTATCATCTGGCAGACGGTGCAGGATATTAAAAACAAGGACAAATAGGCTGAAAAAGAACTTCTATCCCAGGGCAATAGCTGTGTTGAATTCTACTGTATAGTGCAATATTAATGCACTATCAGGGAGTTTGCAATTCAGTGTATTGAATGTGAAGGATGTGTGTTTGTGTTTATTTTCATGGTCATAATGTACACTGAAGATGGTGTTTGATTTCATTGTACGAGGTGCAAGGACAATCAAATAAACTAAACTAAATTTCCTTTGCTTGTTGCTCAGCTGATAGGCACAGCAGAGCAGATTGTCATGCCTCAGCTGTTTTACTCACCAGCGCTGATGATAAGGTAAGTTTTCATGCTGAAAATTGCCCATTTTAGAGCACATGCCAGTCGTGGGATTCTACCTGTTTCCCTACTGGTTCGGTGAACAAGCACTTTACCTACTGGTTCGGTGATCGAGGTGTGCACATAACGTATGTGTGCTGCTTTCCAAACACCAGCTGAGGCTCAGCTGAGAGGATAATGAAGAGAAAAGTGCAGGGGGGTGGCTGGGAGGGCTGACCCTGCGCTTTTATCTTCTTTCTCCTCTCAGCTGATTGTTGGAGCTTTGCTACCAGATCAGCCAAACTGATCCGAACCGGTAGCATTCATCACTGGTGCACATGCAAAGCGCGCATGCATGCACAAAGTGTGCACCCACAGGACTGGTAGTAAAATATTTAAATTCCACCACTGGCTATCTGCTAAAATCAAGCCAGGTCATGACACACACTTGAAAGTAAATCAGGACACCTGTAATTGTGGAGTTTGTCAAGCAAGAACAAAGAATGCTTATTCACAAGAAATACCCACGTGTAAAGCTTTTTAACAATCCTGGCTAGTATTAACACTAGGGTTAGTAATGGTGGCCTGACTAGAAGCTAAAGTAGAGGTAGAAATAAGAAATAGGGGGAATATTAGCATATATAATTTTTATATAATAGAATATAAGCAATAATGGGATGGAAAGGTTTGAGGTTGAAAGAGGGTATTACTAAGCATGCTTAAATAATATTGGCATTGGCATTAAAATGGAACCTTGAAATATTAAAGAACTACTTTAAAACAAACATGTCTATTAATACTAGGATTACATAAGTTTGATTAATGTAACAAATAGCATTCATATTATTATTGCTACTTCTACTAAAATGAATTATACCCAGATGCCACACTGTTCATTTATTGATATTGATGTATACTTAAAAATAAAAATCCAATAAAACTTCCTCCCCCCCCAAAAAGCTGATAAAAGTAACAAAGAGTTAGGCAACTTGCAGACCTGAGCTAGATGTTAGGAATAGAGATGGCCTGGAGAAAATAAAATTGGATAATTGGATAACTCCTGGGGTTAGGGTTTGGGTTTAGCAACTGGTTCTCTGCCTGGTTGCTGGGTGAGTGTGGCCTAGTCGGTCTCCTGCACCATGGTGGGGGGGTGTTCTTGCTCTCTGGGCTCTGGAGGCTTTCCTTGAACTTCCAGGAGAGCGAAAATGGCCTTCCTGGGCTGCAGAGGCTCTGTGGGTGCCAGAAACAGGCCCATTTCTGGCCTTCCCAAACTTCCAGGAGGCCCATTTTGTGCCCTCCCCAGGCTCCGGAGGCTTTCCTCAAGTCTCTGGGAGGGCAAAAACAGACTCCCCAAGCTCTCTGGAGGCTGGAAATAGGCCCATTTTTGCCCTCCATGAGCCTCTAGGAGACCCATTTTCTACCTCCCCGGGCTCCACATGCCCCCTGCACTTACCTGGGATCCAAAACAGGCTGTGTGGGGACTCTTGGGAGGTGAGGGGCAAGACAGGGCAAGGCCAACCGGTCATCAGAACTACTAGTAAATCAATATCTGGTTTGCCCAAACTGGTCCAAACCGGCTGAATCCCACCCCTACTCCTGGGGCATTCCATAGCCAAGGCTTGGGAATAGAGATAGCGAGAGACCAGTCGAACAAACTCTACAATTATGACTAAAATATTTATTAGTTAGATGGTATTTCTTATTATCCTGCCTTGTCCCTCCTTCTCCTTTAGTGAAAATGGATAAAGCTTTCTTTCTTAATCCTTTGTCCTTGCCTCTTGGCATTTTGGCCAGGAGCCCTTTTCCTTGGGGTACTCCAACAAAAAGCCATCAGAAAAACCTGCAACCTCATGTCTGTCATCCCTCATTGGCTTTGGCAACCAGGCTGCGACCAGAATTGGGGACAACGTAGACATACCTGGTTCTTGCAATCGTTCTTGAGGTCCCTGATCATTTTCATACAGAATATTAGTTGGAAGGGACCTCAGAGTTTTTCTTGTTCAACCCTTGGTTGAGCAGTTAGTTAAGTTGTCCTTGACTGATAAGAGTTTTTTAGTGACCGTTCAAAGTTATAATGGCACTGGAAAAAGTGACTTATGACTTATGAAAGTAACTCTACAAAAGAGTGACTTTTTCACACTTATGACTGTTGCAGCATCCTCATGGTCACATGAGCCAAATTCAGACACTTGGCAACTGACTCATATTTATGATGGTTGCAGTATTCTAGGGGTCACACAGTCCCCTTTTGCAACCTCCAGACCAGCCAAGTTCAATGGGGAAGCCATATTCATTTGACAACCATGTCACTAACTTAACACCTACCATGATTCACTGAACAACAGTGGAAAGGAAGGTCATAAAATGGTTTGAAATTCACTTAACAACTGTCTCGCTTAGCAACAGAAATTTTGGGTTCTCCGGTGCTCATAAATGGGGGGGGGGGGCGGGCTATCACATTGTTCTGTCCAATCTCTTCTTAAAAATCTCCAGTGTGGGGAGCACCCACAATTTCTAGACATCTGAGTAGCACCTCTAAGATCCCTTCCAATTCTATTATTCTGTTATTCTTTTGTTTTAAAAGTCTTTGGTTTCCAACCTGTACAGAAATCCCAATTCTATTGCTCTTTGCCAACTCAAATCTTTGCGGAGAAGTAACCTGGAGACACTTGGGAATTATGATTTTCCCATTTTGTTCTGGGTTGTTCTGCTCCTTGCCTCCCATTCCCCCCTCCCCAAAAACCTACTTTCCTTACCTCCTTTCCCAGCTGGTCTTAAGTGTGGAAATTTTTCCTTAATCTAGAGAAAGTATTGTTCACCAACATCTTTATATACCCTCCATACAGACTGACTCAGTGATAAAATCAGCAGGACTCCATTGTGAGATTTCCAGGAGTGCATCTAAGTGTTATTTAGTTTAGCCATTCAGAAACACAATGTGATATCATTTAGATTGTTCTTCAGAGTCTCTAATTGGGCTGGTTTGGGGCCTGAAAAGATCAGTAAAATATTAAGTCCTGGTGTCCAAGCCAGCACCTTTCATCTGAATACACTCGAAAAGAGTTTAAAACACAATGTGCCCATTTTGCTTCAGAACAGAATATGTTCCTGATAATGAAAAAAAAAAAGTCACGGAGAACATCCTAGACAAATATTTTTGAATTCTGAGTGTGGTGATAGTTTGATAAGAGCCAAAAAAACCAGGGTCATTGGAGGTTTTTAAGAAGAGACTGGTCAGCCTTTTGTCCAGAGTGGTATAGAATCTCTTGATCCAACAGGGAGCTGGAATAGAACAGGGGTTGCCAACCTTTTGGACCTCAGGGACCACCAAACTCATCATTTTAAATCCCGCGGACCAGAGACCCTGGGAAAATCCCCAAAAAAGTCTTCTGGAAAATTCCCCATCCAGTTTTCCTACCAATTGATCATTCTTTATTTGGGATTGCAGGATATAGTCTCCACCTCCATTCTCAGAGACAGAGAGAGAGAGATAGAGAGAGAGAGGGAGAGACTTTTGGCTTCATGCAAGGAAAGCAGCAGAAGCAACAAAATTATTTCTTTCTGTCCCCCAAACTCCACGAGAAATGAGTCTTTGTGAGACTTGTTGCGCCGGCGCAGCCTCTTGGAGCAGGAAGCCTTGCAGGGTCCCAAAGATTGGTGGAGTTTGGGGAAAAGAAAAAAAGACTTTGGCTGCTTTCCTTGTGTGCAGCCAGAAGCAGAAGAAGAAAGAAGCAGCCGGGTGGCCAGGCCAGGTGCGTGGGGCGAGTGGGGCAAGTTCCCCCCTCCGCCCTTTCCCCCCTCCCCACACTGCCTTGTGTTGTTCGCAATTCCCACAGGCCATGTGGGCAGCACAACCTTGTGCTCCCGCACAGCCTGGATTAATTGCTTTGGGGGTGACATTTCTCTGTGGACCACCAAGACTACCAGTGGTCCCCAGCCCACTAGTTGGTGACCACTGGTATAGAGCAATGGTTGCCAACTGGTGGGCTGGGGACCACTGGTGGTCTTGGTGGTCCACAGAGAAATGTCACCCCCAAATTTCCAGGCTGTGCAGGAACACAAGACTGTGCTGCCCACAAGATCCCTCTCATAGTTCCTGCTATTGAGCCTGGTTTCACCCAGTCTGTATGCATCCTTTGGGTTTTTCTTGCTTAAGTGTAGGACTTTAATTTTCTCCATCTTGAATTTCATTTTGTTAGATATGGCCCAGGGTTCTAGTCCATCAAAGAAGTAACAGCTGGAAACTTATCAAGGAGAGATGCAACATGGAACTAAGGTGGAATTTCCTGACAGTTAGAACAATTCACCAGTGGAACAGCTTGCCTTCAAAAGTTGTGGGTGCTCTATCACTGGAGGTTTTTAAGAGGAGGGTGGACAGCCATTTGTCTTAAATGGTATAGGGTTTCTTGCCTGACTAGAAGACCTCCAAGGTCCCTTCCAACTCTGTTATTCTGTTTGCAGCAACTTTGTCTAACCTCACAAAGAGAAGGACTAGGAGAGACATAATAACAATTTTTCAATATCTCCGGGGCTGCCCCAAAGAAGAGGGAGTCAATCTATTCTCAAAAGCACCTGAAGGCAGGAGGAGAAGCAACGGATGGAAACTAATCAAGGAAAGAAGCAACCTGGAAATCAGCAGAAATTTCCTGGCAGTGAGGACAATTAATCACTAGAATGGCTTGCCTTCAAAAGTTGTGGGTGCTCCATCGCCGGAGGTTTTCGAGAAGAGATTGGACAGTCATGTGTCCAGAATTGTATAGGGTCTCCTGTTCAAGCAAGGGGTTGGACTAGAAGACCTCCAAGGTCCCTTCTAACTCTGTTATTCTGATGACAGGAGTTGGGTGTGTCTTGTTTAATGAAAAAGGACCAGGTCTGACATGATAGCACTGTTGCAATGTTTGAGGGGCTGCCACAAAGAAGAGAAGATGTGTGTGTGTGTGTGTGTGTGTGTGTGTATGAATCTGTTGTCCAAATCACTTGAAGGCAGGACAAGAAGCAATGAATGGAAACTAATCAAAAAGAGAAGAATTAAGAAGAAATTGCTGACAGTTACAACAGTTAATCAGTGGAAGGCTAGCCTCCAGAAGTTGTGGATGCTCCATCACTGGAGTTGTTCAAGTGGAGATTAGATTCGTTGGGGGAATCTAACACAACATGCTAAGCTGAAACTAGATAAACCATGTTATGGTATAGCACAAGGGCCTTCAAACTTGGCATGTGTAAGATTTGTGGACTTCAACTCCCAGAATTCCTGAGCTAAGATGACTGGAGGAGGAATTCTGGGAGTTGAAGTCCACAAGTCTTAAAGCTCTCAAGTTTGAAGACCCCTGGTATAGCATGTTGAATGGACTAGTTCTTCTTTTGTCTCTTATTCTGGTTCCTGATGGACAGATGACCTGTTCCAGGCCGTTGGTTTGACAGATCACCTGGAAGAGACACGTAAATCTGGCACTGGAAAATGTCTCTAAGTTTCAGGATATCAGTGGAAATATTTATCTTGGAAGATCTTGTGAGTTTGTATTTCCATGATTATCAAAGCCCTGAATTGGTTCTTTCATTCACAGGCAACTATATAACTGGCAGCCCAAGAAAAGATTAGGTAGGAAAGATTTGAGCACACCGAGGACGCTCCATCCATCCATCCATCCATCCATCCATCCATCCATCCATCCATCCATCCATCCATCCGTCCATCCATCCATGTAAGTGAACTGTGTGATGATCCAAAGGTACCCCAGATAGTGGAAGAATCCCCTTCTTAGAAAGTTGATGGATATGTAAGATTGGAGTTAACTTGTTATGGCCCATCCAGCCATTCCTGCATCTTTAGCTCCAGAGTCTGGGGTGGAACTCTGAAGTGTTCCATCAGGATTAGAAAGGGCCACCCATGTCTTCTTCTGCAGAGTTGTAAATTGAGGTTCTCACTTTCTTTAAAAAAAAATGTTCTATCTGTTTCCTCCAATTGCCTTTTCTATGGACAATCATCAGATACTTCTGGGCTCCATCCCTTGAGTTGGGGGCCCCATCAGGTTAACAGATTAACATAGTTGGAAGGTACCTTGTAGGTCATGTAGTCCAACCCCCACCTCCACCAAAGCAGGAGACCCTACAATATTTCTGACAAATGGCAGTCAGGTCTCTTCGAGAAAACCGCCAGGGAGGAAGCTCCCACAACCTCTGAAGGCAACTTCTGTTCCATAGGTTGATTGTTCTCACTGTCAGAAAATTTCTGCTTATTTCCAGTTGAATCTGTCCTTGTTCAGCTTCCATCCATTATTCCTTGTCTGGCCTTCAGGTGCCTTGAAGAATAGCTTGACCCCCTCCTCCTCTCTCTGGCAGCCCCTCAAATATTGGAAGACCACGATCAAATCTCCCCTGGTCCTTTTCTTTACTAGATTATCCAGGTCCAGTTCCTGCAATCATTCATCATATGTTTTAGCCAGTGGTGGGATTGAAATAATTTAACCACAAGTTTTCTGCCCTAATGATTTCTTCCCACAACCAGTTCACCAAACTGCTCAGGAAGTTAACAACCGGTTCAATCCCACCACTGGTTTTAGCCTGCAGTCCTCTAATCCTCCTGGTTGCTCTTCTCTGCACTTTTTCTAGTCTCAACATCTTTTTTATAGTGTATTGACCAAAACTGGATGCAGTATTCTAGGTGTGGCCTTACTAAGGCTTTATAGAGTGGTATTAGGTAAAGGTACCACCCTTGATCTCAACTGTATCCCTCTGTAAATGCAATTTAGGATTGCATTGACCTTTTTGGCTGCTGCTGCACATGGCTGGTTCCTATTTAGCTGGTTGTCCCCTAAGACTCCAAGATCCCTGTCACAGTTCCTGCTATTAAGCCTGGTTTCACCCAGTCTATATGGGTACTTTCTGGGTTTTTTTTGGCTAAGTGTAAGACTTTAGTTTTCTATACATTGAGAAAAGGTCTTTGACTCTGTCCTTCTTCTAGAAGATGAGAGGGACAATATGGGCAGAAGATCAGAGACTGGGTGTTATAAGGGGAACCCATGTTCTCCAGGGCTACAGCAGCTCAGTGTCTGCCATTTTGAGCCTTTGAAGCTTCGCCATCATGGGAAATGATTAGAATAAAACAAAACCAGGGCTCTTCCTTCTCACTCTCCCAAAAAGCAAAAAGTGAGGTGATTTTTTCATTTGAGGACATCTTTAGTTTGAGGCTAAATGGCCTTCCCTTGGTTTCATCCAGATGTTTTCATATAGAGTGAAGAGGTGTGAGGTGCACTTGGTAGTCAAATCAAAAATCATTTGATTCCCTTTGAATGTCTGGAAACCCAAAGAGATGGTGGCCTTCAGTTTGCCTCACTTTCCATCAGATTCTTTTGAGCTCTGTCCCTTGAGTTGAGGTGCCCATCAAATCTTTGACTCTGTCCATCTTCTAGAACAAGACTAGGGATGACATGATAGCATCGTTCTGATATCTCAGGGGTTGCCCCAAAGAATACATAGTCAAGCTATTCTCCAAAGCAGCTGAAGGCAGGACGAGAAGTAACAGAAGGAAACTCATCAAGGAGAGAAGCAGTCTGGAACTAAGGAGAAATTTCCTGACAGGGAGGACAATGAATCAGTGGAAGAGCTTTTCTGTTGGTGCTCCATCCCTGGATGTTTTTAAAGAAGGGTTTGGACAGAATGGTATAGGACAAGGGTCTTCAAACTTGGCAAGTTTAAGTCTTGTGGACTTCAACTCCCAGAATCCCTGAGCTAACATGATTGGAGGAGGAATTCTGGGAGTTGAAATCCAAAAGGATATCCTGCCTCAGCAGGGGGTGGACTAGAAGACTTCCAAGGTCCCTTCCAACTCTGTTATTCTGTTACCCAAGAGAACCAACGTAGAACTAAGGAGGAATTTCCTGACAGTGAGGACAGTTAATCAGTGGAAGGACTTACCTTTAGAAGTTATGGGTGTTCCAACAACTTTTAAAGAAGAGATTGGGCAGCCACTTGTCTGAAATGATATAGGGTTTCCTGCCTGAGCAGGGGTTTGGACTAGAAGACCTCCAAGGTCCCTTCCAGCATTGTGATGTTGAAATCCATGTCCTCCGTGGCTATCTTTCAGTGACTTAACAGCATCTGTGTGTCTGCCATTTTCAGCCTTTGAAGCAGGGGTGGGATGCTACAGGTTCGCCCTGGTTCTACAGAACCAGTAGCTCTGAAGACCAGCAGACCACTGAACTGGTTCACTGTGACAATGGTTGTCTGTTTGGTCCAGCCGCCCGCCGGAGCTCTTTGCTGTCCTTTATTTCTTGCTTTTTCAACCTCAGCTGCTTTGTGTGGCACAGCTGAGGTTGAAAAAGCAGGAAAGAAGAGGAGTTTGAAAATGCTTGTCAGCTGTCCATGCAGTACAGCGAATGCTTTCTTGCAAATGCTGTCCAGGCATGTGCAAAACTCACTCACACTGAACCGGTAGTAACACCAGTTGAATCCCACCCCTTTGCCGTGAGGGGGAAGGATCAGAAGGGAGCAAAATCAGGCCTCTCCTTTATTCCCTGAATCTGAAGACTGAGGTTCTCACCCCACATTTTTACAGCCAAGGATTCGTTTCTGACTTTCTGTCAGTCACCATGGATCAAGCCCTCAAGAGGCCCTGGGTTGGCGTGCTCGTCTTCTTCTGTGTTGCAATGGTGCCTTCGGAATGCGGAGATTCCTGTAATATCGTAGCGCATTTCGAGCCAGACGCAATGATGCGTAGTAAGTAAAATGGCTGATTTCCTGCTAGCTGAGACCGCTGTAAGAATACTGGGGGGAATTTCAAAGAGGTTAATGCTTAGCAATAGCACTTAGACTTTACAGCCCCTCTCTAAGAAGTTTACAGAGTCAGCCTATGACTCCCAACAGTCTCGGTGCTCATTTTACCCAGCTCGGAAGGATGGAAGGCTGAATTAACCTTTGGAAAGAAGGAAGGAGGGAGGAAGGAAATGCAAAAGGCAGGAAGGTAGCAACAGCACTTAGACTTACATATCACTTTATAGTGCTTTATAGCCCTCTTTAAGCAGTTTACAGAGTCAGCCTCTTGCCCCAAACAATGGGTCCTCATTTTTCCCACAGAAAGAAGGGAGGCTGGGTCAACCTTGAACCTAGTGACATTTGAACTGCCAAATTACAGGCAGCCAGCAGTCAGCAGAAGTGGCCTGCAGTACTGCACTCTAACCACTGCACCACCAAGGCTCAGCTTGGTATGGAATTGGGAAGGAAGGAGGAAAGGAAGGAAGGATAGGAAAGGAAGAACAAAAGAAAGAAAAAAGAAAGAAAAGAAAAGGAGGGAGGAACAAACAAGATGGATGAATAGAAGGGACGAAGGAAGGGAAAGAGAACGTGAAAAAAAAGAAAGAAAAAGAAAGAAATAAAGAAAGAGAGAGAGAGAGATGGAGGGTGGAAGGAAGAGTAGGAAAGAAAGAAAAAAGAAAGAAAAGAAAGAGAGATGGATGAAGGAAGAAAGGAGATGGATGAATAGAAGGGATGAAAGAAGAAAGGGAGAGAGGAAGTAAAAAAAGAAATAGAAAAAAGGGAGGGAGGGTAGGAAAGAAAGAAAAAAGAAAGAAAAGAAAGAAAGGGATGGATGGATGAAGGAAGGAAGGAAGGAGATGGATGAATAGAATGGATGAAGGAAGAAAGGGAGAGAGAAAGTGAAAGAAAAGAAAAAAGAAAAAGAGGGAGGGAGGAAGGGAAAGGAAAAAAAAAGAAATGAAAGAAAAGGATGGATGGAATGGAGGAAGTGGATTAATAGAAGGAAGGAAGGAAGCAAGGGGGAGAGAGGGAAGGAGTGAGATGAAAAAAAAAAGAAAAGAAAAAACAAAGGGAGGGAGGAAGAGTTTTGATTTTGGAATGTGATAAATGGTTTCTTCAGTCCCTTCTTTCACAGAAGACCCTGAAGCCTGAAAATGTCGGGAACTTACTTTCTATTACCAGGTTTTCTCCTAGTATTTGGTTTCCTCACAACTTTGAAAATGTTCTCTCCAAAACCTTCTAGGCATCAATTCCAGTTGGGCCGGGCCTCCTTGTGGTGCAAGGTCTCATGGCTTGGGTTGGGCATTGGTTCTTTGTGTTTTATCGACAGATGGGAATATTTTGGGTGGAATGGCAGCTGTGATAAAAGGAAGGGTGGAAAACATCAAATACCCCGAATGAAGAACAATAATACACAAAATAACAGAAAATGCTGAGATGAATATACTAACAATGAAATTGAAAGAAAAAGACAACTGAATTCTTTACAGTTTGGAACAGTTGGTATAAATGGCTAACAAACAGAACCAAGAAGTGAGACAAAAATGTTAATTGAAACAACCCTTAAGAAAGTAAAATAAAATTTTGTAAACTATATAAAGATATAAGAATAGTAATTATAGCTAAAGATATTATTTAATAGTAGAAAAATGCAATATAATACAATATGATATTTAAATCAAAATCTTATATAGATGCCAAGAACGTTGTTGATACCATGATGTTTTACGATGTAAAAAAAAAAGAAATTTAATAAAAATTGTTTATAGATATAAAAAAAGGAAGGGTGCCTCCTGCCATGGAACCTCCATGCCATGTCACATTGTGCTGTGAGAACGCATGACTTGAACTAAGTAACGACTCTCTCTCTCTCTCTCTGTCCCTTTTTAGTGGTTCAGGTCACTGTGATTAAAGGGAACATTTTGAAGAACATGGTGGAGAAGGCCATGAAAACTGGGGACAATAGCAAGATGATCAAAGGCATCAAAGGGTGAGTCTGGCTTTCGGCTCCACCAGGCTTTGACAGATCTTGGCGTGCAAACCCCCAAATTTCCAGCCAGCAGTTGAAGACCCAACAGATGCGAAGAGGAGGGCGAGACCTTAGTTCCTAGTCAGAATGCCAGTCTATGAATCTATAGAGATCCAGGTGCTTTTTCAGGAGGCAATTGGACTTTCTTGTTTCTTCTTTGAAGACGTTTCTCTTCTCATCCCAAGAGGCTTCTTCAGCTCTGAGTGGATGGTGGGGAAGTTGCAGACAGCTGGTCATTTGCATCCTTTCAGAGGGTTGTTGAGGCCGCTTGGAGGTTTCTCTGTGTCCTCAGGGCCACCTGAGTGGTGCCAATGGTTCCTGTGGTCTGCAATTTTTTTTAGAAATCCATTTCTACTCCCACACTATTCCAAGGGTCTTCATCCCAAATTGGAAAGTTAAAAATCTGTAGAGATTCTCCATCATCCAGGTCATGGCTGTCCTAAAGGTGCTTTTTCAGGAGGCAACTGGACTTTCTGCTTTTTTTTTTTCTTTTGAAGACATTTTACTTCTCATCCAAGAAGCTTCTTCAGCTCTGAAAGATGGTGGGAAAGGGAAGGATTTATGCTCCTTGCAAGCAGCTGGTCATTTGCATCCTTTTAGAGGGTCATTGAGGCCACTTGAGGTTTTATCTGTGTCCTCAGGGTCACCTGAGTGTTGCAAATGGTTCTTGTAATCTGCAATTTTTCCCTCTGGAAATCCATTCCTACACCCACACCTTCCAAAGAGTGTTCATCTCAAATTCCCAAATGGGAAGGTAGTGTCACTTCTCATCCAAGAAGCTTCAGTTCAGCTGTAAACTGAAGAAGCTTCTTGGGTGTGACAAGCGAAATGTCTTCAAGGAAAAACAAAGGAAGTCCAGTTGCCTCTTTGGGACAACCTTGATCTGGACGAGGGAGAAACTCCATAGACAAGAATGGAAAGACTTACTTATGGATTTAATCTTGTCTGGACAGCCATTTGTCCAGAATGCTCCATCCCTTGAGGTTTTTAAGAAAAGACTGGACAGCCATTTGTCTGGAATGGTTTAGGATCTCCTGCTTGAGCAGAAGGTTGCTCCAAGGTCCCTTCTGAGTCGGATATTCCATATTCCATAGATGACAGTCCATCCGCAAAGAAATCTGGTTAGTGGCCACCTCAAAGGACATCAAGAGATGCTATCATTCTCCTGGGCATCTTTTGACTAGAAAGATAGTGATGGGAGCATGATTGGAATTCAGTTTCTAGAACCGAAAGATCGGTCTCTCTTTTTGGCCCCTGAGAAGTCCCCTGAGAACTGGTATGCAACTCTGAGTTGCATTCATTTATCAACATTTAAGATGGTTCTCCAAGGCCTTCATCCAGTGCTCCCCATCTGCAAAACATGCTTTCCATAGCTATTTTTCATGCTCTCTTCTTACTCTCACAGGTTGAAAATTAAAGATCTAAGTCTACCAAATACTTCCATGCACTTAAAGCCAAATGACAGGATAAAAACGAGTTTGACTGTAAACATCACAGTTTCTGGGAAAAGGTGAGTGAGAGTGAGAGAGAGACCACTTTGGGTCTTGGTCATGGATTTAGAAGAGCCATTGGGTATGCCTACTCTTATGAAAAGAAAGACTAGGGGTGATAGGATAGCATTGTTCTGATATTTGAGAGGCTCCTCCAAAGACAAAGGGGCTCCAACAAGGCAGGGACACGGTGGGTCAGTGGCTAAGGTGCTGAGCTTGTCGATCAGAAAGGTCGGCAGTTCGGCGGTTCGAATCCCTAGCAGTGTGTAAGGGAGTGAGCTCTCGTTACTTCTCCCATCTCCTATCAACCCAGCAGTTCGAAAGCACGTAAATATGCAAGTAGAAAAATAGGGACCCCTTTGGTGGGAAAGTAACAGCGTTCCATGTGCCTTTGGCATTTAGTCATGCCAGCCACATGACCACGGAGACGTCTCCAGACAGTGCTAGCTCTTCTTCAGCTTTGTAATGGAGATGAGCAATGCTCCCGAGGGCTGGAAAAGGACTAGCATGGATGTGCAAGGAAAGGAACCTTTACTTTTACTTACAAAGGGGTTCAGGCTATTTTCCAAAGCACCAAAGGGCAAGACAAGAAACGACATATGGAAACCAGCCAAGGGGAGAAACAACCTAGATCCAAGGAGAAATTTACCGACAGTGAGAAGAAGGAACTAGTGGAACAGAAGTTGCCACCAGAAGATGTGGATGCTCCATCTCTGGAGGTTTTTAAGAAAAGACTGGACAGCCACTTGTCTAGAATGGGCTAGGGTCTCCTGCTTGAGCAGGGGGTTGGAATAGAAGACCTCCAAGGCCCCTTCTAGCTCTATTCTGATTGATTTTGTAGCATGTATTAGGAGTTGGAACATGGATGGTGGGAGGAAGAAAGGAAGGAAGGAAGATGGATGGTGGAAGGAAGATAGGGAGGGAGAAGGAAAGGAAGCAAGGGAGGGAGGGAAAAAGGGAGGAAGGAAAGAAGGAAGGAAGATGGATGGAGGAAGGGAGGAAGGGAGGAAGGGAGGGAGGAAAGAAGGAAGGAAGGAAGATGGATGGTGAAAGGAAGAGAGGGAGGGAGGGAGATGGATGGTGGAAAGGAGGGAGGAAGAATGGAAGGAAGGAAGTTGGATGGTGGAAGGAAGAAAGGAAGGAAGAGAGGGGGAAGAAAGGAAGGAAGGAAGGCATGGTGGAAGGAAGGGAAGGAGGAAAGAAGGAAGAAAGATGGATGGTGGAAGGAAGGGAGGGAGGAAGAAAGAAAGAAAGGAAGGAAAGAAGATAGGTGGTAGAAGGAAGGAAGAAAGGGAGGGAGGGAGAAAGGAAGGAAGATGGATGGTGGGAGGAAGAAAGGAAGGAAGATGGATGGGGGAAGGAAGAAAGGAAGGAAGAGAGGGGGAAGAAAGGAAGGAAGGAAGGCATGGTGGAAGGAAGGGAGGGAGGAAAGAAGGAAGGAAGATGGATGGGGGAAGGAAGGGAGGGAGGAAGAAAGAAAGGAAGGAAAGAAGATAGGTGGTAGAAGGAAGGAAGAAAGGGAGGGAGGGAGAAAGGAAGGAAGATGGATGGTGGGAGGGAGGGAGAAAGAAGGAAGAAAGGAAGGAAATGAAGGCAGTCCCAACATAATCCTTTTTCTTTCCCCCCCCCAGCTTCATTGGTGGACAGATGACGATCACTGTGGTTGCCGCAATCATTATGGATGGCCAGATTTCAAAATCTTCCGATAACAAAGTGACTTTGAAGATAATTCAGTGTAAAGTCGTGGTGAAATCCTGTTCAACCAACCTTTCCAAAAGGTGAGAACTCTCAAGATGGGTCAAATTTGAACCTGGGGCCCCATCTAACAAAATTAAGTTCTATGGTGAAAAAAAGTGTAAGTGTTCCGTCCAGAAAGAAGCGCAGGAGACCGGGTTCCAAACAACAACTTTTTATTTCAAATGACTAGGTAAAGAAACGGAACATGGCCCAAGTCGCAGCAGCCCTTTATATAGCGGCTAGCCTGCTGGCTTGTGGCCAATGACCGTTATTTAATTCTTTCCGCCGTTTGGCGGCTTCCCGGATTGGTTCCTAGAGAACAAATCCGTAAGTGGCCTTTTTGGCCAATCAGAAAGGAGTACTTGGAACTTACCAANGGGTGAGTCAGCCCTGCCGCTCCCGCCTGAGTCTCTCGGGCCGGTTGAGATGGCTCCGCCGCTCCCTCCTGGTTTGGCCGGGTTGGTTGAGCTGGCCCGGCTGCCACCTTCCAGGGAGGCCTCGCTTCGCTCTCCTGCTCCCGGACTTCTTTCTTGGGGTTCATCTAACCGTGAGTGCTCTTTTTGTTTGGTTAGATTGTCGTTTTACAGAGTTTTTTGTCTTGTTATGGGAGGTTCATCTCTCCCTTTTTTATTTATTTGTACTTCCCCCCCCTCCATTGTTTTATCATCGGAATTTATTATTTTTGGTTCTGCAGCGGCTTCTGGATTGGTTCCTAGCAAACCAATCTGTAAGTGGCCTTTTCGGTCAATCAGAATGGAGTACTTGGAACTTACCAAGTTCCATACAGAACAGTAAGGTTCTACATTTAGGCCAGAAAAAACAAATGCACAGGTACAGCACAGATGGGACCTGGCTCAATAGGAGTAAGTATGAGAGGGATCTCAGAGTCCTAGTGGACAATCATTTAAATAGGAGCAGTATTGTGCAGCAGTAGCTGCCAAAAAAGCCAACGCAGTCCCAGGCGGCATCAACAGAGGGATAGCATCAAGATCACATGAAGTATTAGTACTGTTTTATACAACCTTAGTAAGACCACCCCTGGAGTACTGCATCCAGTTTTGGTCACCACAATATTAAAAATATATATCTTAAGATTCTAGAAAGAGTAAAGAGAAGAGCAATGAAGAGGATTAGGGGACTGAAGGCTAAAACATACAAAGAACTGTTGCTGGGATTGGTTATGTCTAGTCCAGAGGTCTCCAAACTCGGCAACTTTAAGACTTGTGGATTTCAACTCTCAGAATTGGAGTTGAAGTCCACAAGTCTTAAAGTTGCCAAGTTTGGGGACCCCTGGTCTAGTCTGATGAAAAGAAAGATTAGGGAATGACATGATATCTGTCTTCCAGTATCTGAAGAGCTGCCATAAGGAAGAGGGGAGTCAACCCCTCTTCAAGTTACCTGAAGGCAGGACAAGAAGCAACAGGTGGAAACTAATCAAGGAGAGAATCAAAGTAGAACTAAGGAGAGATTTCTCGACAGTGAGAAAAATCAGTCAGTGGAACAGCTTGCCTACAGAAGTTGTGGCTGCTCCATCGCTGGAGGGTCTTAATGAGAGATTGGACAACCACTTGTCTGAAATTGTATAGGGTTTCCTGCTTGAGCAAAGGTTGGACTAGAACAGTGATCACCAACAGGGGGGGAAACTTGCCCCACATGCCCCTGGCCTGTCCACTGGGCTGCTTCTTTCTGCTTCTGCTTTTGGCTGCATGCAAGGAAAGTAGCAAAAGTCTTTCTTTCTTTCCCCCAAACTCTGCCAGAAATGAGTCTTTGGGACCCTGCAAGGCCACCTGCTCCACGAGGCTGTGCTGGTGCGACAAGTCTCACAAAGACTCATTTCTGGCAGAGTTTGGGTGAGAGAAAGGAAGACTTCTGCTGCTTCTGCTGCTTCTTTGACATAAGTCAAAAGTCTCTCTTTCTCTCTCCCCTCCTGAGAATGGTATCCTGCAAAGCCCAAAAAAAAGGATCGATCGGTAGGAAAACAGGGTGAGGAATTTTCTTGGCAGATTTTGGGGGGATTTTCCCAGAGGTCTCTGGCCTGCGGGATTTAAAATGATGAGTTTGGTGGTTTCCTGAGGTCCAAAAGGTTGGTGACCCCAGACTAGAAGACCTCAAGGGTCCCTTTGACTCTGTCCTTGTGTTAATGTTGTATTGTACCGTGAATCCTAAGCAAATAGCTGGGAAGTGAGGACTGGAAGAAGGTTCAGTCGCCAGTGAGTCGATTTAGAGCTGATGCAAGGATGGGAATGAGTCAGCAAGGTTTTTGGCTGTTATCCCTTTAAGAGCCTGTATAATAAGAAGAGACCCTGTGAGGCAACCTAGAACGAAGGAGAAATTCCTGACAGGGAGGACGATTAACCAGTGGAACGGTTTCCCTCCACTAGTTGTGGCTGCTCCATCACTGGAGGTTTCTAAGAAGAGACTGGGCAATCTAAAGTGGTGTAGGGTTTCCTGCCTAAGCAGGGGGTTGGATTAGAAGACCTCCAAGGTCCCTTTGAACTCTGTTATTCTGTATTCTGTATGAACACCACACTTATCACTACAAAAACAAGGACAGGTCTGGAGGCTAAAACATATGAAGAATGTTTGCAAGAAATGGGTATGTCTAGACTAATGAAGAGGAGGATTAGAGGTGATTTGATGAGAGACTTCCAATATCTGAGGGTCTATTACAGAGAAGGAGGGGTTTATTCAGGTGCTATTCTCCAAAGCACCTTAAGGCAGGGATGGAAACTGATCAAAGAGAGAAGCAACCTGGAATTAAAAGAGAAACTGTGATGACTCGGGGGGGATACAAAATAAACACAGTCACAAAAACCCAGTGAAGCCCCTTTTATTCCTTCACTTTGCTTCCAAGCTCCAAATATCCTTGACTGGAGACAAAAAACTCCCACACAAGCAGTTACAAGAAGGAGGGACCACATCTCTCTCTTACCTTCTTCTCCCTGTGTGCTCTAGGATGAAGAGGGGATGGGCCTGGGTCCTCCTCTGACTGCCCAGCTGGCCTCTGCCCTTCCCCAGCCTCCTCCAGTACCTCTGGAGCCACACTCCTGCTCCCTGTCGGCTGTTCCTCCTCTCCCTCAGAATCCAACTCTAACAAGATCATGATACTTGTCCTTTATAATTTCTTGCCCTTGCTTGTCCTCTCTTTCAGCTCGCTGCCAAAGATCGTGAATAAGTTTTTGAATTCTACGCTCACAAAAGTCATGCCTAGTGTGGTAAGGCTGGGGACTTTAAGATGGTTCAATCATGGATCTGGAAAGAAGGAGTGGGGGCCAGGATCTTTGAGGGACCACTTTGATTCTACCTGTTGTTTTGACTCATCTCCCCAACCACAACAAGCCCTCTGAAGTGATCTCAGAGGATTCCTTTATTAGGAACACCGCCAGACCAGCAAAATGTTTGTCTTTCACCGCTGGCTAACAAGTCCGTCCGTCTGTCTGGGAGATGAATAGCTGTCTACCACATCTATTCATCTCTGCCCCCTTCCTTTTATCCCCAGAGCAAGGGTGGAGCTTCGCTAGCAGCAGTGGCTCTTCTGTCCCAAGGACCAGCCCATAGATTTCCACTGCTCTCCTCTCCTCTGGCTTCTGCACATCTGCACATCAGGCACTGGACCCAGCTGTTCCTTCTCTTCCTCATCAGCCTCCTCCAGACCTGGGGGCTGTTGACTCTGCATCTGAGGGCTGACGGAGGGCCCAGGCTCTGCCTCTGTCTCTCTGTCTGTCTGTCTCTCTCTCTGCCAGCTTCATTCCCTCTTCCCCCTCGGAGCTCTCAGGTTGCCAGGATGCTGACCTGACTCCCATGCCTCTTCTCCTCCTTTGATTTGGCTGCTGTCGGTTGTGGCTGATAGGCCACAACACCTGTCTCATAGGTTGGGCAGGAGGAACACACTTCTGATCCCATCTAGTCATTTCAGGCGTGCGTACAACTAGACCCTTGCTTGCAGAGTTCAAGGGAACTAGGTTGGTACTGCTTGAGAAAGCCTTAGTAAGGCCTCACCTGGAATCCTGCTTCCAGTTTTGGTTACCACATTATAAAAAAAGATGTTGAGATTTTGGAAAAAAAATGCAGAGAAGAGTAACTGGGATGATTAAAGCCTGGAGATCAAAACATATGAAGAACGGTTGTAGGATTTGGGTTTGGCTAACCTAGAGAAAAGAAGGACAAAGGGGGATATGTCAGCAGCATCCCACTATTTGAGGGTCTGTCATAAAGAAATGTGTGTTGGGGGGTGTCAAGCTATTCTCACTGTTAATTGTCCTCACTGTCAGGAAGTTTCTCCTTAGTCTTATCCAAAGTTTCTCCTTAGTCTTTTGCTTCTCTCTCTGCTCAGTTTCCATCCAATGCTTCTTGTTTGCCTTCTGCTTCTTTGGAAAATACATTGCCCCCCCCTCCTTTCTGGCAGCCCCTTAAAAGCCTGTTGCCTATCACACTCTTGAGTAAAGCATGTGAGCCATTTCCTCCTTTCAGTGGTCCATGAAAGTACATCTATAGTAAGCAGATAATAAAGTCAAAAAAGGTGAACAACATTTTTACAGGACTATAGATAAGTTGAGGCTGGATGACAAGGAATGGCTGGGAGGGGAGGGGCCGGGTGAGGCACCCATTGATATGAGTGACATTGAGTTGGTCATGCACACACAGTCACATGACCACCAAGCCATGGCCAGCCAGTCATGTGACCACCAAGCCCCACCCAGCCAGCAAGCCACACCCACAAATTAAGCTACGCCCACAGAACCGGTTGTTAAAATTTTGAATCCCAGCCCTGGGGCCCTTTGCCTTTCAATGCTGGCTTGATGCTAGCTTGCTGGCTGGTGTGGTGGTAGGCACAGAGGTTGCACAGGGGCAGAGAGGTCAGTCCCTAAGGCAGTCTGCAAGGTGGGGTTTTGCCCCCCCTTTGTCTCCACCTGCACGCACACACACACCCGCCCAAGAAGATCTCACTCAGGCATCTCCTGTTCTTGCCCAACTGTGTCTCCTTTCTGTCTCCCTTGCCTTCCAGTTGTGCCCAGCAGCCGACATAATTGTAAGCAAGCAGGCAGAAGGATTTGAAGAAATGATGGGTGAGTGTCTTTGTTTCGGTCAGACCTGCCCCAACTTAAATCTGTAAACAGAAACCATCCTTGGTCCCCTTTGTTGAGAAAAGTATTCCATGTTTCCCCCCAAATATAAGAACCTGTCTTATATTTTTTTTGCCACCAAAAAAGGCACTAGGTCTTATTTTGGGAGGATGTTATTCACTCACTTGTGTGTGTTGCCCCTGGCCTCCTTTTTGCTGTCAGAAGCCTTCAGGAATGTCTTCTTTTGAAGCCAGCAAGACTTTCCTGAAGGCCTCTGGAGGCAATAGCAGAACTCTGGATCAATCCAGAGCTTTTTTATCAGCTCCAGAGGCCTTCAGGAAAGCCTTGCCAGCCTTGCCAGCTGCCGAAGAAATGGGCCATCCAGGCAGGTGTCGGGGTGTATGAGGCCTGACTACAACTGTCCAATGGTAAGTAGTAAGGCAGCTCCACTCCTCCCCACATTCCCACCCTAGCTTAATTTTTACCCATGCACTCTGGAGTGGGTGGGGTCTTAATTAGGGCTAATTATTTTTTTGGCGGGGTAGGGATTATATTGGGCACATGTGTAAAAATCAAGCTCGGACCTACTTTCAGGGTAGGTTGTATTTTTGGGGAAACAGGGTAGTTTATTAGAGATCAAGTGTATTGCAAGAGAGCAAAGTTGGAACTGAAAATTGTGCGCCAAAATTTTTATTTTCTACTTTTCCTTCCCCAAACTGTCTCTCATTGCCCACCCCAGTATAACCAGTCAGGTCCAGGCAAGATGTTTTCATGATGGTCAGCCCAAGCAACCATTTGGTATGCACCCTGCCCTCCTTTTTCCAACTGGGTGACCTTGAGGCAGCGTCTCAAGGAGATACCGCACTTACTTTCATTTCCCCAAGCATTTCCTGGGGAAATGAAAGTAAGAGGCTGTAACTCAGGGGCTGCCCCAAAGAAGAGGGAGTCAAGCTATTCTCCACAAGCACCTGAGGGCAGGACAAGAAGCAACAGGTGGAAACTCACCAAGGAGAGAAGTAACTTTGAACTAAGGAGATATTTTTCTGAGTCAGAACAATTAACCAGTGGAACAACTGGCCTCTGGAGGTTGTAAATGCTCCCACACTTGAAGGTTTTAAAAAGAGGTTGGATAACTGTCTGGAGAGGTGTAGGGTTTCCTGCCTAAGCAGGGAGTTGGACTAGAAGACCTCCAAGGTCCCTTCCAACTCTGTTATTCCATTCCATATTTTCCCTTCCCTTCCCTTCCCTTCCCTTCCCTTCCCTTCCCTCCTCTCCTCTCCTCTCCTCTTCTATCTTCTCTTCTCTTCTCTTCTCTTCTCTTCTCTTCTCTTCTCTTCTCTTCTCTTCTCTTCTCTTCTCTTCTCTTCTCTTCTCCTCTCCTCTCCTCTCCTCTCCCCTCCCCTCCCTTCCCTTCCCTTCCCTTCCATATTTTCTATTCTGTTCTGTTCCGTTCCGTTCCATTCCACTCTATTCTACCCCCCCCACCCCCCAGTTCATGACAGTCTGTCACTTCATAGAGCCCAAGCAAGCATATAGTGGCAGTTGACAGCTGAATTTAAGGCAGCTTAGCTGGAGTTGGGCTGTTCTCTTCCATCATGCCAGCTCCCATCATGCCATCACCTCTGACCTCATGCAAAAATGTGAGAATGGAACTAACTTGTCCAAGAGAAAGGGAACAGGTGGGTGAAGCTGGGGGTGGTGGTGGTGGCTACCGCCGGATGCCTTGACCTTCTGAAGGGCTGCAGGAGACAGTCTGGGGATACACTAGCACCCCCAAGACCAACATTTTGAGTTTTTCCTACCTCTTTGGGGAGAAGGCGATCTGAAGATCCTCTTTCCACAGTCAACTATTCAGTTGACTATTGCTCTTTGTGGGGGGGGGGGCTTGGATGGANGGGGGGGGGTCTTGGATGGAGTGGGAGTGGGGAATGTGCTGAGGTTGTTCTACTAAGGGGATGTCCTCTAAGATGAAATAAGAGTGTTGGATCCTGTCAATATTAGGAAGGTTTGGATAAGACACGAAGAAGAAAAATTCCAAGCAGCTTCTTCCTAAACTTTAGAGATGTTGGCTTATTGACTTGGTGGCCAGAGAATCCCATTGCATAGAATTCAGTTTATGTCCCAGAAAAGCTCACAGGGTTGAAATGGTTGAATTAGAGAATCGGTAAATGAGAATCCAAATGGTTCTTGTTCCAAAAACTGGAACAAGAGCCATATCTCAGAATCTTGTACATGGCCTCCTTCTACTTCAGGGGTCAGCAACCTTAAACACTCAAAGAGCCACAAAGGTTCTAACCGGAAGCCCCCATTCAATTCTGGAGCTGACTGGAAGTGTGGTTCCCCCACCATAGAATCTCCTCCTAGCACGATGTCCTTTTTCCTCTGCTGAATGGAAGTCCAGTTCCCCTACAATAGAGTCTCCTCCTAGTGCAGCATCCTTTTTCCTTTTACTGACTGGCAACAGGGAGCCTCAGCAGAGGGATGAAAGAGCCACATGTGGCTCCAGAGCTGAAGGCTGCTGACCCCTGTTCTAGTTTCTCCACATTTCTTCACATGTTTTTACTACAGTTTCTGTGGGCATGTCTAGGTGGGCGTGTCTAGGTGGGCATGGCCATGTGGTTGGGTGGGTGTGCCTTTTTTTCAGCATCTCCACCCCTTCTTGGTCTTCTTGGTCTCAGGGGAGCTTCTGGAGGGCGTTTTTGCTCCCAGGAAGCTTCCCTGGGCTGCATCCCCTCCCTCCAATTTTTGCCTTCCTGGGCCTCAGGGAAGCCTCCTGGGCAAAGCAGTAAGAAGTGAGGGGAACAGATGATTGTTGGGAGGTAAAAAAAACTTAAGGAGTGACCGGGTGGGTGAGCATTAGGTGGATGGGGTAAGTGAGCATCGGGCATCAGGCAGGTGGAGTAAGCGAGCGAGTGGCAACTGGGCGACTGGGTTGGGGGCATGGCCAGCCAGAAGTTACTACCGGTTCGGCAACCCACACCAAATCCTTGCTACTGGTTGATCCAAACTGGTAAGAACTGGTGTGAACCAGCTGAATACCACTACTGGGTTGCATGTAACCTTGCAACTCCTAATTTATAGCTCCCAAGATGTCACTGGCAGAAATAGTGCCTCCTGGAAAGCATAGTAGTTACATCTGGTTTGAGGAACTGCTGGAAGAAACCATATTTTAATTCAATGCCTGGACAAAATTTCTGTATCTCTCCTAGCCAAGAAACCTATAGGGACTAGTGGATATATTTCATATGAAGTGGCAGAAAAACCACTCGTCCACCCAAGTTACATGAACATTGATCTCAAGGTAAGAGTGGTTGGATATGTTATTTATCACATCCCCCTATTTTTTTTAACCAGGGGCACGATTTTGGGGTAACGTTTGACCCAAGAACACCTCCTCCCCAATGAGGTCAATTAGCTGTTCCAAAATATCAGTGGTCACTTCACCTTACTAGAAAAAAAATGGCAGGGAAACGTCTGTGCTATAGGAATTTGATTCTGATGATTAGAACAATTAACCAGTGGAATGGCTTGACTTCAGAGGTTGTAGGTGTTCCATCACTGGAGGTTTTCAAGAAGAGATTGGACAGTCATCTGTCTGAAATGGTATAGGGTTAGGGTCTCCTGCCTCGGCAGGGGGTTGGACTAAAAGACCTCCAAGGTCCCTTCCAATTCTTTCCCTTCCCTTCCTTTCCCTTCCCTTCTCTTCTGTCCTCTCCTCTCCCCTCCCCTCCCCTCCCTTCCTATTCCCTATTCTATTCTATTCTATTCTATTCTATTCTATTCATCCTCTCCTCTCCTCTCTTCTCCTTCTATTCCCTGTTCTATTCTATTCTATTCTATTCTATTCTATTCTATTCCTACTCTCCACTCCTCTTTTCTCCTCTTCTCTCCTAGTCCCTGCCCTACCCTACCCTACCGTATCCTATCCCTGTTCTATTCTACAGTCAACTTTCTAGGGTGATTTCCAATTACTATGCAACACAAAGAGTTCATTAGCTTGGTATGGGGATTGACCTCAGTGACTAACTCTTGACAACACTTCCTTTCCATAGTTTGGGCATGGCCTTCTCAAAGGCTCAAGGTCAGCTGGGCCACCTGGTGTCTACAGAGTCCAGTTGCAGAAGGATTTTATAAGCTTCCAATGGAAGTGTGGTTGGATGGGAAGGAAGGTTCCCTTAGACAATCTCGGAAGTGTGGGAGCCAGGCAATTAAAAGTACCAGGTCAAATGTCCAGTACCAGGAGCTAAAGTCCCAAGACTTGGTTCCCAAACCGCAAAACTTGCTTTCCAGGGCAAGAGGTAGAGAAGCAACAAACAGAATTCTGGGATGCATGAGATTCTGGCTTTTTTCCAGCCATCAAAAAAGGACTACATTGTAGGCTTTGTGTTGAGGTAATTCCTCATTAGGAGAATGAGTGCATACAGGGAGATGTATTCGAGAGGAGTGTTTGAATAATACACACACAGTACACAGATACACTGTACAGTAAATGTAGGTTTTTACTTCCAGACAGTTTAAGCTCAAGATAAGCAATCCAAAGTCATTCACAAGTAAATCAGTCAGTTTTCAATCCAGGGATAATCCAAATATCAAAGTCCAGTGTCAAAAAATAGTTCAGTAACAGACTTACATTAAATCCAGAAAATATCAGTCAATTAGGAAAAATGGAGGAACGGCAATACTTTCCAACAGAAGGAAACAGAGATACTCACTCAGACACACTCTCTTCTGAGACTAAGACCAAAAAAACCCAGGTTTCTGGCTCCATCTTATGGCCGTTTGAGAAACCACTCCTAATTACAGTTTTGCATTTTCTTCAAGATACAGTTTTAAAATGTTTATCCTGGTTTATATATATTACTAACCCAGCTAGTATAAGAGGTGACTTATATTCCTAACACTTTGGACTTAGGCTCAGGGAGCAGGAGCCCAGAATAAAATTGGAAGTGGAGATCAGATGTCCAAGAACAGGACCAAGTTGGGGATGACCTCTGCATCCCTCTAAACCAGAGGTGGGATGCTGGGGGCTCACGGGTTTGGGAGAGCCCTTGATAAGTCTCTGTGGGGCTCCAAAAATCCGCAATAACCTCAGAAAGACTAGGATAATAAACCAACACCTTTTTGAGCCTTCCCCCCACTCTTTCTGAGCATTCAGAGAAGAGAATTCCACACCTAGTAATAGTGTGGCAAGCTAGGTAAACAATCCACTCAGCGCTTGTGAGGGAGAGCCATTGAGAAAATCAAATAGCATAGCCACTAGCCTCTGAGGGGATTAATTCCCAAATAATTACGTTACAATCACGTAACTCACCAGAAACTCCACTAAGACTCCAAGATCCCTCTCACAGTCACTGCTATTAAGCTTGATTTCCCCCAGTCTTTATGTCAGGTGAGGCTCCATTCCAAATCCAAGAAAAACAACCTTAGACTCTATTGTTATAGAGAAAAGGACTTTTACTGGAAATGTCAGTGGTAGCAAAAGAAGAATACAAGGTCTGAGGCAATAGGAGCAAAAGAAATATAGAAAGTTATCCCATGTTCCCACCCCCAACAGTTCAAATTGGCCATTCAATCTGAGATGTGTATAATGTCATGTGGAGCATTTTCAGGTGGCATTTCAGACATCCAGTATGCCAAGATGGTTGACCTTGGCATAGGCAGATAAGAGGCTACATCTGCACAGTAAGCAAGTAAGCATCGTCAAGAAAACATCCCAACTTTTACATTTCATCAACTTAAGCCTCCAGCACTCTTCCCTCCCCGTGAAGCCCAATTATTCTTCCCTCCCCCCATTTCTAGGGCAGCCAGAAAGACAAGCAGAAGAAGGATACTTGGAGGCTGACACTTTTCAAGTATTAAATGCATGAAATAATAAACAACTTTTTGGCATATTATATTTTTTTAGGTAATTAAGGCAAAGAAGCAATGTTGAGCTGGCCACACCCATTCAGTCACATGACCACCCTAGCCATACCCACTCAGCCATGTGTACTTTGGGGCAAGTTTTACTTGCTTATGAACTGATGACAATGCTGGTATTTATGCTTCCTGTTCTAGGTTAAAATAGAAAGGAAAAATGGAAAAACAATACAGAACAACTGTGATCCACTCCCCAACAACTTGCCACCCCGAAAAAAAGGCATGTCTGTGGTCTACCTGCCTGCAAGTGCTCTCAATGCTCTCTTTATCTTGCTCAAGCCCCAGCTCAACATCGTCCTGACCAAAGTGAAGGTGACTGAAGAACTCATTCCTAAATTCTGGATGATGGATGTGGGATGGTTCCCTCTTAATCTTTGGCTGTTGGGAGGTTGACTCTTAGCTTGGGGTATGGGAGACAAAGCCAAAAAGGCGGGGGGAGGAGGGAAGGAGTAAGGAAGGAAGAAAAGAAGGAAGGAAGAAAGGAAGGAAGGAAGAAAAGTCAGGAAGGAAGGAAGGAGGGAAGGAACAGAGGGAAGGATGAAGTAAGTAAGTCTGATCTTCAAGAGGGAAGGAAGGAAGGAGGGAGGAACAGAGGAAGGAAGGAAGAGAAGGAGGAATGAATGAAGGAATCTTGATGTTTAAGAGGGAAAGAAAGAAGGAATAGAAGGAGGGAGGGAAGAAAGAAAGAAGGTTGAGAATGAAGGAAGGAAGGAAGGAGGAAGGAAGATGGATGGTGGAAGGAAAGAAGGGAGGGGGAGGGAGGGAAGGAAGGAGGAAGAGAGGAAGGAAAGAACAGAGGGAGAGAGGAAGGGAAGAAGTTTGTTCTTTAGGAGGGAAGGAAGGAACAGAGGGAGGGAAGGAAGAAAGAAGGAAGATTGATCTTCAGGAGAAAAGGGAGGGAGGAAGGGAGGGAGGGAAGAAGGAAGTTTGATATTCAGGAGAAGGGAGGGAAGAAGGAAGGAAGGATGGAGGAACAGAGGAAGGAAGGAACAGAGGGAGGGATGAAGGAAGGATGTTTGATCAGGAGGGAAGGAAGGAAGGAGGGAGGAACAGAGGAAGGAAGGAACAGAGGAAGGAGTGCAGGAAGGATGTTTCATCAGGAGGGAATGAAGGAAGGAAGGAGGGACAGAGAAAGGAAAGAACAGGGACGGAGGGATGAGGGATGGATGTTTGATCTTCAGGAAGGAAGGAAGGAGTGAGGGAGGGAGAAACAGAGGAAGGAAGGAACAGAGGGAAGGATGAAGGAAGGAAATCTGATCTTCAGGAGGGAAGGAAGGAAAGCTGGAGGGAGGGAGGGAAGAAAGAAGGAAGGAAGATTGATTTTCAGGAGAGAAGGAAGGAAGGAAAGGAATCAGGGAGGGAGGGAGGAAGGAAGGAAGGAAAGAAGGATTCAGAGACAAGACTGTGGAATCTTCTGCAGCTAACCATTCTCAGGACTCAGCCGAGTGATTCACTCTCAGGGCCACCAACTGTGGAATGTGGTTCCTCTTAATTCAGAGAGATTAAGAAATGAGCATCAGGAAGTGACAGATATTAGGGCCGGGTGGGGGGTTTCCAACCTTGGCAATGTTAAGTCTTGCGGAGGACAAGGCCTTCTTGGGAAAGACAGGTGGGAAAGAGATCAGACGGAGTCCGGGGCATTCCAGACGTGATCCTGAACGCGGTGGTGAACTCTCTCTCCATCCTGATGCTTTTCACCCCTGGTGGAACCCTGAAGTGAAGGTCTTATCTTCACTTACAGCAGTTCATTTAGTGACCGTGCAAAGTACATTTTTGACCCTTTTTCGTGCTTATGACTGTTGCAGCCTCCCCATGGTCACACAATCCAAATTTGGACGCTTGGCAACTGACTCACATTTACGATGGGTGTGGCGTCCCCGGGGGGGTGTGTGTCACATGATCCCCTTTTGCAACCTTCTGAAAGTCCATGGGGAAGCCAGATTCACTTAACAGCTGTGTGACTAACTTCACAACTGTGGTGGTTCGCTTCACGGTGGCGGCAAGGAAGGTCATAGAGAGGGCAAAACTCAAATGGTTCATTAGCCACATACATTTTTGGGCTGAATTGCCATCATAAGTCGAGGACCAGCTGTGGTGTCGTGTCTTTCACAAATCCAGAAAGGAATGGGTGCATGAGTACATCTGCTTATCTGGGGATATCTTATCCATGGTTGATTTTGATGGGAAATAAATAAGCCTTGCCTTTCATGGGGCTGTAAGGTCCTTGCTTGCAATTCTTGGCTCATTTTTGTGACTGATCTATTTATCTCCCGCTTTTTCGTTCTTCTTTTTTGCTTAGGGTTCCGTTCCAACCTCAGACAAGCTCAAAAACATGGTGCCAAATGTAAGTTCCTTGGGCTTTTGGGGTGGTGTTGCTTAGCTGCCCAGGAAGTCATCCTCAGGAGTGTGAAAATTTTCTTTTTTGGAGCAGATGAGATGTTCTCTGGGCAGACACTGTTCTCATCTGAGCCAGGATTCCTGAAGCAGAAGTTATTTCTAGAACAAGGAGGGGGTTACCTTTATGGGAAATACAGAGATAGATAGATGTTTCTCTTAGAGTCGTGACTCAGGGGGAGGAGGAGGAGGAAGAGGAGGAGGAACCCTGTGAAGCTTGGTGTTTTCTTGCAGATGTTTCATTGCTCAACTAGGTAACAAAATCAGTGCTAGAAGGGGTGGGGTGTGCAGGGAGGAAGAGGACTGTGGGGGTCCTTGGTGCTCTGAGCTGGGTTGTTTTCTTGCAGATGTTTCATTGCCCAACTGGGTAACATCAACAGTGCTTGGGGGGAATGAGGTTTGTGGTGGAGGTGGAGGAGTGGAGAGGAAGAGGGGAAGGAGGAGAAGGACTGTGGGATCCTTGGTGCTCTCTGCAAATGTTTCAGGAGCCAAGTGGGCCAGGAGTGGGATTCTAAAAATCCCAGCAACTGGTTCCATTGCCCGGTTGCTGGGTGGTGGGGCCATGGTGGGCCGGGCCTATAGAAACCTCCTATTTCTGGCTTCTGGTTGGCTTCTAGAGCCCGGGGGAGGCCATTTCCACCCTCCCAAGGTTTCAGCGCCCTCCCCTGGGCCTCTGGGAGGGTGAAAACTGTCTCCCCCGGGCTCTGGAGGCCCTCTGGAAGCCGGAAATAGGCCCACTTCTGGACTTCTGCTACTTCTGGGAGAGCCATTTTTTGGTCTCCCAGAGCCTCCGTGCAGACCCTGCGCTTACCTCCATTGAAAATGGGTCACGTGGAGACTCCTGGGAGGCTTCNTTTGGTCTCCCAGAGCCTCCGTGCAGACCCTGCGCTTACCTCCATTGAAAATGGGTCACGTGGAGACTCCTGGGAGGGAAGGGGTGGGGTGGCCGGGGCCAGGCGGTCATTTGAAATACCAGTTCGGCGAGCCAGCTGTAACTTTAACTTCTGGTTTGCCTGAACTGGTCTGAACCGTAGAGTCCCACCCCTGAACTGGGTATCATCATCAGTGCTAGAAGGGAATGAGATTGGCAGAGAAGAGGAAGAGGTTGAGAAGAAGCGGGGAAGGAGGAGAATTGTGAGGTCCTGGGTGCTCTCCGTGCTTTCTTGTTTTCTTGCAAACGTTTCATGACCCAACTTGGTTGCATTATCAGTCTAGAAGGGAGAGGAGTTTCTGGAAAGAACGGGGGGGAGGAGGAGGAAGAAGAAGAAAAAGAAGACAAATGTAGGGTCCTTGGTGTTCTCTCAGTTTGGTTGTTTCCTTGCAGAGGTTTCATGACCAGATTAGGGAAAAAAGGTCCTTGAGCAGGAAACAGATCGCTCTTCATAAGGAGTGGCCATCTTGTGCTTGTTCAAAAGACCCCTGCTTGATCTTCTTCTTCTTCTTCTTCTTCTTCTTCTTCTTCTTCTTCTTCTTCTTCTTCTTCTTCTTCTTCTTCTTCTTCTTCTTCTTCT